>QLYP01000703.1:0-27596 GCA_016647725.1 Nasonia giraulti
ACAATTTTCTAGGCGAAAAACCAATCGACTATAAAATGTCCGCTTGGAAAGAAATGGGATAAGTAGTCACACGATCTGCTACAGTACCTTCCTGGATTATTACATTCAAGTCGCTTCTCGATCTTGTGAGAATGAGCTCATGCTTCATATTAACTACAATCTTTTTATAGTCTTCTGCCAAACCCAAGATCATACTCAGTGGAAGGGCAACGTCAAAATTTCCCTTGTCATCTACGACTGATTTGATATTATCTTGAATACCAAGCCAGCCTGCATTTTCCAGCATATCATTCTGATTCAAATTAAATGAAATCAATCCTTTCATAACACTGCTCAGGCCAACATTTTTACTTTTATCTATCTCCACAACATTAATCTCATAACGAATTTCATCAAACAGATTACAAATAGCGTTGACAAATTTAGTTTTAGCAAGTGCTGCTGATCCACCTTTTACTTGCAATTTTCCACATACATGGATAGAGCTGCGCGATGGTAAGAGACATAGATCTTAATGTTGGATAGAAATACGAATTTCATCGCTGTTGTCAAAGCTTAATGATGAGTATGGCTGATGTGCGTGTACTTCGTAATGAGCAATAGACACATCGAATACGACACCTGATTGAATGCTTAGAATTTCGTCCATTTTTCTGGAAGCAACAAAGAATTACACATGTGAATTTTTTCCACGAACTTTTAGTCCTAGACTTTTCAGAAACTGAATGCTCTTGCGTGTTAACGGTTTGAATTTCTTCGGTCTTCTGACGGAACTTCTATGATTTTATATCCCGGAGGTACTCTGCGAAAGAACTCATGGATTGTATTAACTTTTTTATTATTGATATAAGCACCTCCAGTAATATTGCACTCAACTCTGAGTGTATTGATTCTCAATATTTTCACTGGTAAATCAGAGCTGTGTTGAATGTTCTTTTCGAGAATGTGAGGAGCAAAGCCTAGGAGACGGCCTATGGAATCGTGAGGTGTGAGATATATCGGATGACTGCAGAGAATTTCACTTCTAAGAGTATTGTTGTTAGCTTTCAAAGAGAATTCAATTCCTTTAGATTTCAATGTTACTTGTAGAAATTGATTAATATCATTAATCTCATAACTGCCAGTAGGAATACTAATAACAGTATCTCCGCATAAATGCATTTTATTATTTGAATAGTCAACATTGGGAATAGAGTTAAATGATAAAAGTTCAATTAAACCCAAGACAAAATTTTTATCCTGTGGTAGTTCAATCGAAGGAAAATATTGCGCTTCTAGGACAGATGAATTTCCTGAAAGACTCAAAGTGAAGCTATCTTCCATGACTGATCGGAAGATAATGATTCCATTTGTCTGTGAGCACCTCTTTTATAGTCTCCCAGCTAAGAAATAAAGACAAAGATGGCCACATATAAATGAGTCAAAATTTTGATATCTTTTATAGTTGTATTTCACTTCCTTCACGTAAAAATACAACATAAGATCTTTAGGAGGTTTGCGATCGCCAAAACTATCAAAATAAATCACTTCAGGACCACGTTTGCGATAGTAAACCCAGTAAGTGCCTCTATTTTGAGTCATCCAATTTTACTACTGCTGATTCATTATGCAATGGGCCATCGGGAGGTAGATTATTTCTCATGAAAACACCACGGAAATCTGGGATTTTCATCATATGAGCATATTTAGAGTACAAGTTAAATCGAAGTTTTTTTTTCTACTGACTTGATGACCACGACCTATATGAGGTTTCATAAATAATCTCATTCAACTTTTAAAGCCATAGCTTCCATGGTCTTATTATGCCTCTTACTTTCTTCATAATTTTTCTGCGCAGCTTTAGCATCATTAACTGCTTTAGCTATTCCAGCAGCACCTCCTGCTAGAGCACCGCTGGCACTTAGTCCTGCGAACAATGGAATGAGAAAAGGAAGAACTCCACTAATTTTTGCTGGAAGCGGCAGAACACGTGGAATGATAACTTTTTTCTTTCCACCTACACTTTTAACAGCTTGACGTGCACCCTTCAAGGCTGATTGAATAACCTTGCGAGAATGTTTACTTGCCATCATTGATTTTTTAGCAGTCACTAACTTATTAAATTTTAGTCCCAGTCCAGTTTTTCCTTTTAATTTCATAGCATTGCTAACAGCAAAAGCAAAAGCTTTTTCACCAAGACTAGCATCCTTGGCTCTGACACGTTGCATAGCTTCCTCAGCAGCTTTACGATCTCCGTTTTTATCGGTGCGACGCTGTGCCTCCCAACACAGGTGCGCAACACCTAGAGCCCCGCATGCGCTAGGATTTTTCTTTAACGTAGGATTTGGCGCGATCGTCACGTTTGGGAGAACGTTAGGGAGAGGGGAAAATAATCACACAATGGTTAACAGTTTATTGCACTTGTATTTCGCCCAGCCCTTCCCTACAACGCGGTGACAATGATGCCTCCCGCACACAATGTAGCCACACAGGGCTTATGTTGGCGCGCTCACACACGAGCCGCACTCGTGCAGCAGACGGCAGGACTCAGGCCCAGGTCCAGTCTTTTGACGGCTCTCTCTCTCACTCTCGTATTCTCTCTCTCCCTCTCTCTCTCTCTCTCTTTCTCTCGGCTCTCTCTCTCTCTCTCTCTCTCTCTCTCGGCTCACTTACGGCTCTCTCTCTCTATCTCTCTCGCTTACTCGCTCTCTTCTCTCGAGGCTTCCGGTGGACGTCCGTCGGTGCTCCCGTCGTTGCCTCCTGGACTCCTCTCGGACCTGGTGGCGGCTGGCGGCTTCGGCTCTCCCACGCCGATGTTGCTGGCTGCTCTGGTCCTCTGGATGATGGTGGCGGACTGGCTGGCTTCCTTCCTTTCGTCGGGATGGTCGCTGGCTCATCCGGGCGTTGGCACTTTCTAGTGCCAACGCGCTGCACCTGAAACACACTCGCGCACTCTCGCACACTCTTGGGAGACTCTCCCAATCTCCTCTAGTCGTCGACCTCGGTCGACAAGCAGAGGAGAACGCACGAAACTCTCGCAAACGTCGACATGCTCCGTCGACAGTCGGGAGAGAACTCTCGGATTTCCCGCTCGTTCTCGGGCTCACTCTCCTCTTGTGCTCGTCGGGCCCGCACTTCTTGCTGGCTTCCGATTGGCTGCCAGTCCGCGCATCGGCGCCCGCTGATTGGCTCACATGTGGAGGACCTATCAGCGCGCGCGCCGACGAGGCTCGCTCTCGCGCCAACGATGCTGACTCTCGCGCCGACGATGACGGTTAACTAGCCCGTTCCCCAAATTTGAGGACAGGTCGGCGCCGACAACAACACGTCGACTCGCTTGTTTATTCTGCGCACTCAGGACTTGTAAGTTATGTCATGTTTTTTACATGCTTGATCAAGCGGATTAATACCAGGATCTCCTCTTTTCATTCGCTTTTTCAATTTGGTTCCGGGACCGCAGTATTGATATCCAGGAAGATGCATTTCAACAGGTAAGTTATTGATAACTTTATCAAGCAATCCATAGCCTTTCGGCTGTTTCTGAGATTTGTGTATGATCATCTCTCTTCGAGCGTTGATTCACAACTGACGTTCATGGTATAAAACGAGCGTTTATATTTCGAGAGTTCAATGTTATATCTGACTCTGTTGAGTAAACATGGATTTTACCGAACAGAACGTGACTCCCCGTGACAAATTTCGATTTTGGAAAAGAGAAGAGAAAAAAGCGTCATGGGGAATTACTACCAGATAGTATACGAGCAGTATTCTGCGGGCCATCGAACTGTAGAAAAACAAATAGTTTATTGGCTTTAATAACACATCCCAATGGTCTTAGGTTTGAAAATTTGTATGTATACTCTAAATCCTCGAATCAGCCAAAGTATCAATTTCTCAAAAATGTCTTGGATCCGATTGAAGGAGTATCATATCTTCCGTTCAGTGAGCATGAATCTGTAGTATCTCCAGATGAAGCCCTTCCAAATTCAATTATAATTTTGTATGATGTGGCATGTGAGAAGCAGGATAACGTCAGATCATTCTTCTGTATGGGGAGAAATAAAAGTGTAGATAGTTTCTATCTATGTCAATCTTATGCTCATATAGGAAAACATCTCATTAGGGACAATGTCAATTTGTTAGTAATTTATCGACAAGATGAGGTAAATCTTAAACATCTATGAAGATCACGTGAACACCGATTTAACTTTTAATGAATTTCGGAATCTTTGTTCTGAATGTTGGAAGAATGATAGATATGCATTCATTGTTATTGACAAAGATAGATCGATGAATGAGGGTAGATACAGAAAAGGATTTGACTGTTTTGCAATAAAAAAGGGATTATGAGTCTCAAACTTACAGTTCAGTTGCAGACATCACCACGTCAGCATGTCAGACTTCAAGAAAGAGAAGAATGTTCTTAGTGAGCTCTTGCGAGCTCGTGAGGCTATTAAAAAAATACACTTTATTCAAACAGGAGAAAGATGATTTTGAAAAAGTCGTTGGTGATACTCTAAAACCAGTCGTCACACCACTTGAAAAACTTGTTGAGATGAAAAGTGAAAGCCCACTGCAGCAACCATCCAATCACATTTTAGATAAAAACAGCAGTAAGAAAATGAAAAAACGAATGAGAATCGATCGATCAAGCTTGCTCAACGATCAAAATAATAATAATAAATCAAGTTTATTGGATTATACTGTTTATGATTATGATTATGATGATGATGATGCTGATGATGATGATGATGATGCTTTTGACATAATAACCAATTCTACATTTAGATCTGCAAGTGGAAAAAATGAATCAGCTAAAGACTTTTTATTATTGTGACGAGACACGAGTCTCGCACATATAAATATACAGGAGGACGGCCGTGATAAACATAAACAGGTGCAACGCGCGAATACACACGACGCGAAATGGGCGCGCGCGCGCAACATTCACAAGGCGAGTCCGCACGAAGCGAAGCGAGCGCGCGCGCGCAACATTCACAAGGCGAGTCCGCACGAGCGCGAGCGCGACAGCCGTCAAACAGCTCAGCAACGGCGCGCCAGGCGGCGCGAGCGGCGTACATACTCAGAAGTATCCACACCGCGCGCCTTTATAAGGCGGACAGCGCAACACGGTAGAGAGTTCTACTCGAGCTTCACTCCAGGTAGCATCGTGCGCACACGTTACTACAAGGAGCAGCGAGAGATAGATCTACGCCGGCGAAGTCGTCTCGTGAGCACACGTGACGATTTGGTAGGCGAACCGAAACCCGAAACTCCGAAACCCAAAACTCCGAATTGCCGTCGTGAGCACACGAGGCAACCCGGAACACCCGAGCGACATCGAGCCTCGTCTACGTGAGCACACGTGACGATACCCGGTGCCACCGTAAAAATCCTAACCAACAAAGCCAGTCTTACGCCGACATCTCACGACTCGCTTTATCTCTGTGCGCACACAGGATAAATAGAGGAGCGAGACGAGCGACAAAGATTTGTGAAGCCGTGCGCACACGACTTCATAAGTCCGAGGGATAACCTCAGAATCCCGTTACACTATCCTGGCCGCTACTGTGCGCACACAGGGCGGTCGAGATTGTTGTTACGTAAGTCACCCGGGTAGGTGTAGCCGTGCGCACACGACTCCATCGTACCGGAATGAAATCCTAACCTCCAAACCCATCACCGACCCGCCATACCGTCACCGTACCGAAACACCGTAGCCGTAACCACCGACGCATTATTGTAGCGAAGTCGCGGAAATTGTTAACAGCGCTAGTTTAAACAATTCCATTTGTAAAGGCGAAATATTTTTAACCAAACGCATAATTGATTTCTGTTTCAGACGGGATTTAACAACTGATTCCCAATTACTATTATCTATTTAAGAAAATATAGTTTGTTAAAAAAAGACATAAGAGCAGACTCTTTTATTGCCCCTTTCCCCAATCCAGATCCTGGAACCGACTGACTGTCCAAGTCCTGGGGAAAGTTGAACCGTTACATTATTGCTAGATAAAAGTCGCAGCACAATTGATAATATATATGGAGTGAGGAAAGTTAATGGAGTGTATATGATTGGTGATTCAGAAATTGAGTTTGATGATAAATATGTCAAATTCAGAAATGAAAGTTATCCTAAAACGAATGGACTGATGGAATTGCTATTTAAAAAATATCCAGATGATCTTCTTTTGAGTTCAGCAGATCGTGAAAATTATCGCAAGATCATGGAAGCAACAAATGCTCATCGGAAAAAACACAGCAAAAATGAATCGATACGAAGTTCTAGGAGTAATAAATATAAGAATATCTTAGCCCCAATGTACCGCAGTACTCCACGTAAAAAGAAGAACAGCAGCGGTGGGGGACTCATACCTAAATATAAAATAGCTAAGAAACATTCTTCCATTGATCTCGTCTACTGGGATGATCCAAACGAGCTTACTGAGAGACTTCGATTATTGATTGCCGAACGAACAGTTTGGAAATAATAATCACGACAATGAAATCCAGTCGATTATTGAGGAATTTCTTCTTTGCATCAGTACTACCATGAGTCTCGATGTGTTTGGAAGAAAACTTGATGGCTCGCAAGGGAGTCGTGGTCCTCCAGGCAATGGTTTCAATTTTACACCGGACGGTGATTTTGATTTAGAAAATAAGCGACTTTGCAACCTAGGTCAGCCCAATCATCCAAACGATGCAATCACATTGCACTCACTGAAAGTTATTCTACAAACAGAAATAAAGTATAAAGCTGCTAAAATTGCTGGAATTGGTGAAGTTATAGAAGATTATAAGCAACAAGTAGAAAAACATCAATTGGAAGTGAATGCAAAATTGCGTTATCTTTATAGTACAATTCTTCGAAATTACTCTGGTGTTGATTATATCATTGAAGAAGTGAATAAACAATTAAAAGTTCGTATAGATGAATTTCCAGATGGATTTTCATCTACTGTAAACGATGATGGAACGTCAAAGAGTAGCTGAAGAGCTGCACAAGCCAGCACGTCGGCGATACAAGAGAAGAAAATATGACATACGTGGAATAGATGAGACTTGGCAAGCTGATCTTGTAGAAATGATACCTTATTCTAAAGAGAACAAAGGTTTTCATTACTTACTCACAGTCAAAGATATATTTTCAAAGTATGCATGGGCCGTCCCAGTTAAGTCAAAGAGTGGTAATGATATTACTACAGCTATGAAGTCAATACTGAAAGAAGGTCGAGTACCGAAGAATCTACAAACTGATCAAGGAAAAGAATTTTACAATTCAATTTTTCAAAAACTTATGAAGAAACACAATATAAACTTATACTCTTCACATAGTAATCTTCATGCAAGCATATGCGAACGATTTAATAGAACGTTAAAAAATGCAATGTGGTTAGAATTCAGTAAACAAGGATAAATCAATAAATGGTTGGATATTTTACCTAACTTGCTCAAAGCATACAATTCGAGAAAACATCGGACAACAGGAATCGAGCCTGAAAATGTTACACAGACCAATGAGCGAGAAGTCAAGAGTCGTTTTCCAAATGAAAAGTCACCAGTGAAAAAACCGAAACTCAAAGTAGGAGATAAAGTACGAATAAGTAGTATAAAAAATGTTTTTGAAAAAGGTTACACGCCAAATTGGTCTACGGAAATTTTCACAATAACGCGGCTTTTATGAAACAGAAATTCACAAAACTATGTATCCGGAAATTTATTTAGTAGAAAAAGTTCTAAAGAAAAATGGTAAACGTGTATATGTTAAATGGTTAGGATTTAGTAGTGATCACAATAGTTAGATAAATAAAAATGAGATTGTATGAATTACTTAAGGTTCAAATAAATAAGAAAGCAATTGTTATTATATTTAATAATGTATTTATTCATGTAGATTACATACAAGTTTAAACAAATAAATAATCAAACAAATAATATCCACCCTGATATGATATAACTCAAAAGTCGAGACATACATTTTATCCAAACTTTTTGACATTTGTTGATACTTTTTTCGATACTCTTCATACTTTTTGATATTTTTTTTATACTTTTTGATACTTTTTGATAATTTTTTTCGATACTCTTGATGTTAAATTTCAGCTCTTGAAGCAAGTAATTAACAGAGCACTTAGGCTAAGCCTATGCATACACTACTCGCGCACTGCTCGGTAAGCGAATGGGAAAAATCTGTATACCTGAGCGTGAATGTGAGAAAGGTGCGGTAGATATATACTCGCGCGCTGACTAATGAGCGGTCGAGGTAACTCTGTTTCATGTATCTCCGCTCGTGACAATCTACGGTACAATCAGTGATAAGACTATCCCTTCAGGAGAGCGATGCAAACTGATTCTCTGATATCAGTATGCCTAAGCGAGAAGCAGATTTTTTTTTTTTTGGAGTGTGTCATTTTAGGAGTAGATTGAACCTTTGCACATCTTAAATTCCAGCTCTTGAAGCATGTAATTAACAGAGCACTTAGGCTAAGCCTATGCATACACTACTCGCACACTACTCCGTAGGCGAATGAGAAACATCTGTATACCTGAGCGAGATTCTGAGAAGGGTGTGGTAGATACAGAGGGTGATTCAGAAACAATACAACATTTTTATACCATTGTAATCAGCGTGAAAACGTGAGTCGAATGGAATTGGTCCGGAAAATTTTCCTTCACTTTTCACTTTCCCAGCAAGGAAAGAAAAATCCCCCACCACCGCGCCTTGCGGAGAAGCGCGTGAGGGGAAGTGAGCGCGGCGGCAGCCGCGGCAACAAGCGAGGGAAGTCAGTAACACAGTACCATTCGAGATGCATGCTAATAATTTGCAGGTTATCAGTAGGCCGATGATTTAATAGCTGATATTTGAATATCGCTAATTATCTCCTGCTAACAATGATAATATCGAACTATGTAACACAATCATTTCTTCGGTAAAAAAGCAAAATTAATGTCTCAGAGCTTTAAGAAAAATGTTCTCGTGTTCAGCTGATTTTCAGACGGTCGCAAATCGGCGTAAAGTCGCATAAAGCATCGCCCGTCGTAAAGCAACTGTATTTTACAATAAATAGAACAGACAGATTTTGCCATACTTTTTGCGGGACTTTCTGCGGGACTTTTTGCGGGACTATCTGCCAAACTTTCTGCCAGACTTTCTGCCAGACTTTCTGCCAGACTTTCTGCCAAACATTCTGCGAGATTTTCTGCCAGACTTTCTGCCAGATTTTCTGCGAGATTTTCTGCGAGATTTTCTGACAGACTTTCTGCGTGATTTTCTGACAGACTTTCTGCGAGATTTTCTCACAGACTTTCTGCAGGATTTTCTACGGCACTACGCGACTGTGCGCCAATTTCGGATAGTCTGAAAATCAGTAGAGCACAAGAACTTTTAAGCTGCTTCTCCAAAAGCACTTCAAAGCAGAAAGTCCTGCACGTAGTCCCGCGGAAAGTCCCGTAGAAAATCCTGCAGAAAGTCTGGCAAAATCTATCTGTTTTATTTATTGTAAAATAAAGTTGCTCTGCGACGGGCGACGCTTTATGCGACTTTACGCCGATTTCGGATAGTCTGAAAATCAGTAGAGCAAGAAAATTTTTAAGCTGCTGCTTTCGACGGGCGTAGCTGTACGCGATTGTACGCCGATTTGCGACCGTCTGAAAATCAGCTGTGCACGAGAACATTTTTCTGAAAGCTCTGAAACATTAACTTTGCTTTTTACCGAAGAAATAATTGTGTTACATAGTTCGATATTATCATTGTTAGCAGGATATAATTAGCGATATTCAAATATCAGCTATTAAATCATCGGCCTACTGATAACCTGCAAATTATTAGCATGCATCTCGAATGGTACTGTGTTACTGACTTGCCTCGGTTGTTGCCGCGCTCACTTCCCCTCACGCGCTTCTCCGCAAGGCGCGGTGGTGGGGGATTTTTCTTTCCTTGCTGGGAAAGTGAAAAGTGAAGGAAACTTTTCCGGACCAATTCCATTCGACTCATGTTTTCACGCTGATTACAATGGTATAAAAATGTTGTATTGTTTCTGAATAACCCTGTATACTCACGCGCTGGCAAATGAGTGGTTGAGGTAACTCTGTTTCATATATCTCTGCTCGTAAAAATCTCGGGTGCAATTAGTGATAAGACTATTCCTTTCAGGAGAAAACTTACTCTGCAAATAGCATGCATACATTCAGAGAGAGAGAGAGAGAGAGGGAGATAGAGAGAGAGAGCGTATCGGTAATCCTCAGTCTTGGTTTAATGGGGTAGAAAAAAACTGAGGTAAATTCTCTCTCTCTCTCTCTCTCTCTCTCTCTCTCTCTCTCTCTCTCTCTCTTTTTGATACTTTTTTTCGATACTCTTGATACTTTTTTCGATACTCTTGATATTTTTTGATACTTTTTGATACTCTTGGTACTTTTTTGATTCTTTTTGATGCTTATTTGATACTTTTTTTGATACTTGTTTGATACTTTTTGATATTTTCTTGCACTTTCTCAGAGAGAAAGCTTTATAACTATGCAAATTACCCGCGTAGTCAGGGGGGGGGGAGGGGGCTATCATAAGATAGTTTGTATACCTATCCGAGAGTGATTCACACGCAATCTGTAGTATGCATAATGTCTCCAATTCAATGCGTAAAGGCAAGGGAAAACACCTGTGCTAGGGTCACCGTCTCTATCTGTGCGAGGGAGGAGGAGCATGAACCCACCACAAAATTTTTTTCGGGACACGGAGAAGAGAAGATATACATACTACGGTTACTAGCTCACTTTGAGAGTGGGGTGAATTCTCGGTCGCTAGGAGAGGGAAGGGAGGGATCGACAATCCCTCCATCTAAAATACACAGCTCGGATTCTGTATCACTTTCAGAGGAGAGGGGGTGATACAGAATCCGTGTGAGCCAGTATGTCTATAACCTATCTACTGCCGGGCACAACGTACCATTTCCGCGGAGTTGTATGCACGTATATAGTATATACCAGCGGCTCCGAGCGGTTGGTTCTGCTCGCTCGCGCTGCTCTAGAAATCCCGCAAGAATTTGAGGTTATAGAAGCACTTTGCGCGATATACCGGGAGTCACTTTACGCTCTCTGGCGCTTTTTCACTGCCTCGGGCACGACGTACCTTTTCCGCTGAGATGTATGCACGTTGTATGGTGTATACGTGCTTTCTCGCTCTCTCCGGGAGCACGCGTCCACACTCAACAAACTTCTTCTGCGGAATGGCAATCGGGCGCGGATTAACATCTTACATTCAAAAGAAATCTCCTTGTCACAAGAGGATTCAAAGGAGAGGATTTTCCTTTCGAACATTTGTACTTTTGCGACAAAATTATTTTTTTGGATGCAAAATGAAAGTCATTTTCCACGAAGTAGACTTAGTTAAGAAAAATTGGTAACTATAACCAACAGTATGGTTGTATTTTGTGTAGTCGCGAGGTGATAAATACTATTTAATCTTGGTTATCTTAATCAATATATTGGTTTGTAATACAAACAAAATATATCTACAATGATAATTAATCTGTCAGTACAACCAAGATAATTGTTGGCTCAAGAAATAATTTAGATCTCTTTACTAAAAAAAATAGTCAAGTTTGTTTGCACAACGATGCAGAACAAATTTTTTCTGATTTTTTTTTACTTTTTTTATTTATTATTTATTGTTAATTTAGATATTATTAATTATTATTATTTATTTATACATGCAGATTTATTTTATTGACCCGTTTACAAGTGTGCTATTAATTTTACATTTACATGTTTACAATTTTATAATATAATTAATATTTATGTTCCTTAATTGCGGATTTAACTCGGGTCCTTCAGGTCCAAAGGCGAAGACTCTGTCGTCGTGCTAGCAATGCAGTTGGTAAATGAGAAGATTTTTGAGAATATAAGCTGCCACTCGGATTTCAACTAATATCTTGGTAATTACAACAAAAATGTTGGTTAACCCACTATAAAAACAACGATGTACCAGAAAAATTGTTGTCCTAACAAGTAAATTGGTTAGTAACCTATAAAGTTGACTTTTTCATTGTAAAAAAGTCGGCTTGGTTAAATTAACCAAGCACTTAGTTCTCATAACCAATTTTCGATTAACCTATTATCACTTGATTACCACAACTAACCATTTTTTTAAAGCTCTGTTAACTTTTCGGACAACTGCATCCACCTGCGGTAACTTTGAAACTATGACCACTCCGAGGTTAGTTACGGTATCGAAAAAAGGAACAACACTCTACACGTCGATACCATGATAATGCTAGTCCTGGTTTTACCTGTATTGAGGTACGAGGTATTGTATATATTGCCTCGACACATCAGCTTGCGCTGCAGCTAATATAGTATCCACACCCTCACGAAGTAAATCACCTCTTGCGACCTGGATGTAGATTTGCAGTAAGGATGTGCGAGATAGAAACGAGACGAGACGGGATTAACCTCGCTGAAATTTGAACGATACGAGAAAAGATCTCGTCTTGACTGAGAAATCTCGTACTGGACCGAGATCTCGGTTCATGTCGAGATTTCTCTTGTCGATGCAGCGATAAGAGTCCGCCAAGTCGTACTACGATGCGGAGCATGCGCTTGCATTGTAGACGTTAGCTCAGTGGTCAGAGCACGGGTCTCGCGCACTCGGGATAACATATTTTGAGTTTAGTTTTGAGACATTTTGCTATTGTCATGCTAATATAAATAATAGTTATTAATTTGTTTACTCAGATAGCATGACTGAATGAAATAAAATATGAACTATATGTTAATCCTACTTCATATTATAATCGAAAATTATTCCTAAATATTTATGAATTTCTACTCTTTGTAAATTAAATTTCCCTATATTTATGTGTAATGTATCAGGCACACTATCGCAGTGATTTGCATATGTTATATAGACCGTTTTACTAACGTTTAGAGATAGTTTGTTTTGTAGTAATTATTCATTTAGTAATTATTTAATTTTTCACATTAATAGTATCACAAATCATCACTCGAGATGATAACAGTGTCATCTGCGTGGGACATAATCGTGTCATATTGCACATCCCTCAGTAGATCATTAACATAGTGTATGAAAAATGAAGGTCCCAATATAGTTCCTTGAGAAACTCCTGTTGAAACTATTTTATAGTCACTTTTGTATATAATTAGCAATATCTGTTTTATTATTTTTTAATTATTCACCGGAATATGGTGAATTGTTTTTCTCTGAGTACTGTTTTGCTTTCTCCTAGAGAAAGCTTTGTAATAGTAAAATCATCAGTTTTACCATAACGTATACCGTTATGATTCTGAAACCACGCGACCGATTCTAATAAAATTGGACATGCATATATGTTTACTTATTTTGAATTTGGGTACATTTTATTTCAAGATTCTAACCATTGTATGACAATTTTATGGTCATTTTATGGTCATTTTATGTCCATTTTTCAATTTTTGATAAAATATTTTTGCCTTTTTTAAAACTAAATAATTAAGAGTTTAAAAAAAATTATGATAATAGAAAATACATAATATCTACTTCCTGTAAAAATTTTGACGAAAGCCGTTCTGTTTTAGTTGACATTTACCTTTTACCGTTTAAAAATGCAAAAAATGCTAGGATCACCTACGATTTAACCCTCTGTAACTCGAAGAATATTTATGAAAAAATTCTGAAATAATTCATGAAATCCTTGGAACACTACGTGAACATATTCCGACAGTTTCAAGACAAGATAATACTGTATATTTGAACAACATTTTATGTATTGAAAAAATTATCCAAGATGGAGTCATCGAGCGCGGGCTCAGTGACTTCACAGTCAGGAATTTTTTATAAATGTCATCCAAAAGTGGAAGTAAAAACTGTTATTTGTATAATATGTGAGGAAGCTTTTCATACTAGTGATTTTGCTAAAATAGATGGGGCAGTAAAAATCAGTGGAGTTCTAGGATTATGTCCGGAACATAACCAAGTAGACCTAACCTTGAAAGTGAATACAAATGTGCTGAGTAATGAAGCCAAAATAATCATTGCTCAGATTAAATTGAGAAAAAGTGATAAAATAAGTGTGTCAGAAGCTGAAAGTGAGGATGATGATGAGAATAGTGTATCAATGAACAGTAATTTGAAGCGTGAAAATGCACTATTAAAAGAACTAAATAAAGAACTGAAAGAAAAAAATAAGTTATTAGAGAATTACTTGATAAGCAGAAAAGTGAAATAAATACCTCAAAAAACAAAACATATGCTCAAGTAATTTCGAGTGCCATGACAAGCCAAAAAGAATTCCAAAAATTATAATCAAAAACAAGGATAGTAAAGAATACTCTACTGACAAAATAAATGAAGCTGTTGCCCACTATCTCATTAAAGACAAGAGCATACAAGCAAAAAAAGTAATTAAGAAAAAGAACGAAATAATAGTAGATTTACTAACTGAAGATAGTGCAAGCAAAGCATATAATGTGTTAAAGAAAAAGCTTGAGCCTAGTTGTGATATTTCTAAAGAAAAAATTGAGCATCCAAAAGTAAAAGTAGTCGGAATAGATAATTTTGAGACCCTTGACAATAGAAAAATTGAAGAGAACATAAATGAAAGAAATTTCAGTAAATTTAGTAAGAAGTGTACAGTATTGCACTTATACAGTAACTCCAAAACTCATCTACAGTCAGTCATATTAGAAATCCCTGCTGAACTATATCAACATGTGAGAAAGAATAAAAACAGGATCTTCGTGGGTTATCAAAACTGTAAGGTGCATGACTACTGCAACGTTAAGCCATGTTTTAATTGTGGTAGATATGGGCATAATGGCTTTAAGTGCACAAATAATCACACATGTTTAAAATGTGCAGGCAATCATAAGACTACAGATTGTTCCGGTAATAAATTAAATTGTCCTAACTGTATCTCCAGCAATAATAAGTATAAAACTCAATATAATACTGATCATATGGCAACAGATAGCCACGCATGCAGTATCCTACAAAATAAAATAAGAAAGTTCATTGACCTTACTGACTACACGATACAACCTGTAATACCGAGATATGTCGGTATGGCAGAAAATACTTCAAACAAGACTATAACCATGCGTGCATCTTCTACGTCACTCAACTCAGTTAACACACGTATAACAAATAGACCAAGAAAAAATAATTTTGGAGACATACACAACATAGAACGTGATGTAGAAAACATCAGATCACTCAACAAGAGCATCTCGAAGAAAAAGAACTTAATTCTCTGTGTAAACATAAGAAGTTTAAATGCGAATTACGAAAAATTAGAATCATTTATTGAAAGCTTGGTAGTAAAACCAATTATTATAATATGTACGGAAACATGGATCTTACAACATCCTCAATAATATCAATTACAAGGCTATAAAAGCTATTACAATAACAGTAAAATAAATAAGGCTGATGGAGTCATGTTACATATAAAAAAGAATATACAGGAAAAAACTAAAATAGAAGTAATTGATAGATTGAGTGTTGTAAGTTCTGATACTTTTCTAGAGTCAGGTGATGCAATCAGGATCTCTGCTATGTACAGGTACCACGATGTATCGAAATCTGAGTTTACTAATTCAGTAAGAAAATTCCTGGCTAAACAGGTTAATATAAAAAATCAATGTATATTTGGAGATTTTAATATTGATATAAGGGAAACTAATCATGACAAAATTGGTTTAGCTGAAAAGACAATCGCTCAAGAATTTCTGAATAATTTTTTTGAAAATGAATATTCTCTATTTTTTAGAGGAATCACAAGACCATCTCAGAACAGTGAGAACGGTACGTGTATAGACAATTGTTTCGCCAAAGTAAGAAATATTGAGTTGGAGTCTTTTAAGTTAAACATACCGTTTAATGATAATTATCCACTCTTCATTCATAAGTATTAATAAATTCAAAATACAAAATGATTACAATCAATCAGCCTGCATTAACTATGGCAAGTTAATAAATATTGCAAAAAGAGTTGAGTGGGACTCATTGTCACAAATAAATGATCCTAACCAAGCTATAAATGAATTAATAAGTATGATCCAGAGCTGTGTTGAAAAAGCAACTGATAGAAAATATTCTAATAAAAACAAAAAAGATTTAGTTCCTAAGAAAAAATGGATTACGAAAGCAATATTAATATCCTGTAAAACTAAAGAGTTGTTATATAATATATGGAAAAAGAATCCAACAAATATGAAACTGAAAATGGATTATAAAAATTATGAACAAATTTTGAGTAAGGTAATTAAAGATGCTAAGTATAAATACGAAAATAATGCCATTAGAAAATGCAGTGGTAATTCAAGACAGCTTTGGAGCATAATAAATGGTAAGTTAGAAAAAAAAAGAAGCAAGGAGGATCACTTGATAGTATAATAGTTAATGATCAGAAAATTGATGACAAGACTTCTATTGCGAACACTATGAATGAATATTATTGTAATGTAGGATTAAATTTAAGCAATAAAATTAAAAAAATGGACTTAGAACAATTGTAACTGCCAGTTCGAAACAACTACTCAATTTTTATTAATCCAACTAATATGTATGAAATTCAAAATATAATTATTGCAATGAAAAAAAAGGCTGGTGGAGTAGATAACATTAGTGCAATAACTATCAAATATTTATCGAAACATATATCAAAACCGTTAATGTCCATATTTAATCTATGCATACAGCAATCAATCTGGCCTAATGCACTGAAAAAAGCAGATATTGTACCTATATATAAATCAGGAGACAATAGTTGTATTAGTAACTATAGACCAATATCGCTAATTTCTAATATTGCCAATATATTTGAAAAAATCATATACAATAGACTTTATAATTTTATCATGAAGCACAAAATAATATCTGATAAACAATTCGGCTTTCTAAGACAGAGAGGAACGAAGGATGCTCTCAATTGTCTATCAAATAATATATATAGAAACCTAGATAAAAGCAAACCGATTATAACTGCGTTCTTAGATCTGGCTAAAGCCTTTGATACGGTAGATTACAGTATACTGCTGGACAAATTAGAAAGATACGGTGTAAGGGGAGAAGCATTAAAATTACTCAGCAGCTATCTATCTGATAGGAAACAATATGTAAAGATAAGTAACGGCAAGAGTGAGTACAAAAAAATTATGATAGGGGTTCCACAAGGAACAATACTTGGCCCTCTATTTTTCATATTATACGTGAATGACCTACTGATAGATATGCAAAATGAAATAATATTATCTTACGCTGATGACACAGTTATCATCTCATGTGATAACTCGTGGACAGCTTGGGCTTTATTCACTAACGTTTATCGAGGACGATATACGTGGATATACCTGTTTTGACCAATCAGGAAGCTTCATTGATACCATAAGACTCTATATCGTGGCGATACACCTTAGTGAATAAGGCCCCAGCGCAAGAAAAATTAAATGAATATCTTCGTAAGGTGGCAATATGGCTAAACCTAAATAAATTATCGCTCAATGTAAATAAAACCGTATATATTGTATATGGCAATTACTGTGATAGTGTGCCTAGCACCTTAAACATCAGAATTGGTGATAATGTAATAAATAGAGTAGACAGTTGTAAATATTTAGGTTTAATAATAGACTATAACATGAAGTGGGATAAACATAAATTATAATATAAAAACAACAAGATATTTAATCTTGATTTTTGCGAAGTTAAAGAAATTTATGGATAGTAAAACGCTAATGTTGCTATATTATGCCTTCTTTCAAAGTATTACAAACTATGGCATCATTGCATGGGGTGGGGCTTATAACAATTACTTAAATTTAATTCAAGTACTACAAAAGAAAATACTTCGAATTATAAATAAAAACTATTATATAACAGAGAACCAACCTCTAAGTATAAGGCAAATGTTGGAACTGGAGTGTATAGTATATCATTATAATGAATTAAGAGACAGATACATAAGAAGTACAAATAAGACACGAAACAAGAATCTACCATTGCCTAAAATTGATGAAACAGTAAGCAAGAAAAGCAGTTATTTCGTGGCTGTGAGTGTATTTAACACGCTACCGAATGATCTCAAAGACTTAGCAGTAAGTAAAATCTCTATGAAAAGAAAATTAAAGAGGTTTATAAAAAAGAATTAACTTTTGGATGTTATATTTGTTATATTTTTTAATATTTTAATATTGTTAACTTTCTATGAAAAGGAAAAAGGGCATGATAGCGTTAAATGCGTTATCTTGGCTCTATATGGTAGTTTTAATTATATTAGTATTAGTGATTATGCCATCCCTATGTACAGGCAACTGTGTTTGCTATAGGATGCCTTTTAAAGGGCATATGTATATGGTGTTGAAATAAATAAATAAATAAATGAAATAAATAAAAATAAATTCAGTTGGAGGAAGCTACATGCCAAAGAATTGGCAACGATTTTTCCTAACTTTGAGTCGATTATTTGCCAGAACTATCTTTTGTTTATAAAAAAAAATTGTCGAAAATGACTGTCCCTATCAAAAGTTGCAAGCAATTTAAAATAGAATAAAAAATCACAAAATATGCGTAAATCCGCATTTGCGGGAATGAAGTACTTTTAATTCGAACTTTTCCAACCACGCTCGAAATGTACGATTTTCTACGCTATTTTCAGACCTGAAAAGGGTCTATTTCATGCCTGAGTTGGGAAAAGTTAATTCTGCACTCGTGAGATTGTCACTTTTGCGCGATACAAGTGCGCATCTCGCTAGTTCCGTAATTTACTAATTAAATTACACTTTTTCCTTATTTCCTTAGTTACACCAAAGCTTTTTGAAATTCTCGAAATAGTTCGGAATTCTCGACAAATCTCGGGATTCTCGAAAGTTGGAAGCAATTTGAAATAGGGTAAAAATCGTCAAAAATGGGAAAAAATGCCTGAAAAGCCAGAATTTTCACTTTTTTCTTTGATTTCCGTATTTTTGACGATTTTTACCCTATTTCAAATTGCTTCCAACTTTCGATAGAGACGGTCGTTTTCAACGAATTTTTTTTTCAAATTCAAGATCTCGGGCTTCGCTGTTCATGAATGTCGGAAAAAATAACGATTACTTGGCCAGGTAATTAATTACCCGAGGCGCAATAAAGGCTATTTTTTGATGATTAGTAATTGGCCCGTAATATTTTGTTGGCATAGGGTTTGGAGGTGCTACCCATGTTTTTTACATATCGTATGCCCAAACGCATGTAAAAAAAATGGTCTGGTTCGTGTGCCAAATTGCCTCAAAAATGCAAGAGCTCGATTTTTCGACAGGAAAGTGTCCGACTTTTCGTAGAATGACTCATATGCTTAAACTCTAAACTGCGGCTATCGTTTAAGATTGTTAAAATTTATGATATCTTATCAATAATAAGTATACTAGCTAAATCCATTGCGCGCTTCACGAGCTCAATTTTCTTGAGGTTAGAAGTTGAGTTAGAAAATAGCAACTTAAAATGTATACATTCAGACCGGGTATTTGTTTTCCACCCAATCAAATCGCTTTATTAACGTCTTCACAACATTCTGTTCTCTCTTTTTGAAGAGAGGAAATAATTCAATTTTTTAAATACTTTTCATTCCATCATTTCCAACGTTTCATAAACGTTTTAAACACGTTTAAACAACGTGAGGAGGCGGGGATTTGAACGTTGATCAATCGTTTTTCAAACTTTTATTTCCAACGTCCAAAAGTTTAACTTTAAACGTTTCAAAAAACGATTTGCGTTATTAAGGCGTATATGCTGCACCGTTACACAGTGGACTAGTAAAATTTTTGAGTGGCGCAGAAGTTATATAACAAAATTGTGACGGAATTGTTTGTTTCTAATATTCTTATTTTATATTATTCTGAAACGAGATATCTGTCTATTTTGGCTCGAGCAGATGTTCGGCTCACCGAGCACGCCTGTATTGGAGAATCCCGAGTACCAGACACGTTGGTACTTCAAGTACTTCCTTGGCAAGCGTGAGTATCGCCGTACGCATGATAGGTACTGTATACGCAGGCAGGCGCCGACCCTGACGTGGTAAATTTGTGTGTCTTTAGTGCATCAGAATTACGTCGCAGCAGACCACGAGAGAAACCCTCTCTTCCTATCGGTGGTCATCAGCGAGGGCGGTGATCAGTGCGTGCCTCATTACCGGGTGATACTCTGGCGACGAACCGTGAGTATGATTGTATATTATATTATACACCTGCACAGTGCACACGACTGCGATACGGATAATCTTTGAATCGCTTGTCGACTCGCAGGGCGCGAAGAAGATATCCCTCCCCTACTCCAGCAACAGGTCCATGACCGTCAGGCAGATACTCAGGTGAGTCTTAATTGCCTATTTCCTTGAATCTCCCATTCCCCCCCTCCCTCACTCGACTCGCGCTTGTTCGCAGCAATTATTTCAGCATCGAAAAACTCGACAAGATGCCGAGGGAAGTAGTCTCGCCGGAGATTCAGAAGGTGTGTGAGTCGCTTTCGCGTTGAAAACATAATAAATGCATCTGCGATCGTTGTTTTCAAGTCCGAGAATTTTGTGCTTTCAGGACCTGCTACTCCTGGAGGAACAAGAGGGGTCAGTCAACTTCAAATTTGGCGTCATCTACGCGAAACAGGGCCAAAGCACCGACGACGAGATGTTATCTAACGGTATGGGTGCAAACAATAATGCTATTTTATTGTTTTCGCAATCGATCGATCATTGAGCAAGTTGAGCATGCTGATTAGGCGTGTGTGCATGTGTATGTGTGTATATATATATATATATATATATATATATATATATATATATATATAAGATATTTGGACGTTTCATGACTTCTGGCATGATCGCGCACCGCGTGTATCCGCAGAAACTGGCAGTCCCGAGTTTAACAAGTTCCTTGAGGTACTCGGTCAGAAAATCCGACTGCGAGGCTGGGACAAATATCGAGGCGGTCTCGACATAAAAGGTGACATGACCGGGAAGGAGAGCATCTACACGGTGTACGCCGGTCACGAGGTCATGTACCACGTCTCGACGATGCTGCCACACTCGAGGGACAATCCCCAGCAGCTGGAGCGAAAACGTCACATCGGCAACGACATCGTCAACGTCATCTACACAGACGACCCGAGCTTACTTGAGAGCTTCAATCCGAACTGCATCAAGAGCCAGTTCACCCGTACTTGATTGATATGATTATTGATAATCCAATAAGATGATATGTGCAAATCTACGACCAAGTGAAAACAACTCGGGTGCTGGAAATTGAAAATTGAGATTTCAGGGCACACCTACCAGACCAATTTTTTCAGTTCTTTCAACCATTCGTGAAAATGCTGACATGCACGCCTGATGCTTGTCAAACTATTTGCGGGACAGTTTAAATTCTCTAATGGGAATCTAACATGGAGGGAATGGACGAAAACTAGCCACGGATCAATGTTATGTACTCAATGTCTGGAAGTATCGAAAGAGTGCTTTAATTTGAAGGCTGCCGTGATAGAAAATAATCCAACCAAAATGACTTGGTTACTAATTATTGGGCAACCCTGTAAGCCAACGATTGTCCTAGATATAAGACAACCATTAAAAAACGGTTGAAAACTTTTTAAAATTATGTTTAAAAAAATTTTTCATTATAAAAATTTTTTGAAAAACTAATAAATTTTTGAAAAAATAAAAAAAATTATTTTAATTTTAGAAACTTGAAAATGTTTAAGTCATAAAGCATGAGTAATTAACATTCTCACTAATTTTTTAAATTAGCAATTTATAAGCCAATGAACCTGATAAATTCATGTCAATAAATTAAGCACTGCGAATTCTATTTTTCTGAAGAGGCATGATTTAGTCTCAAAAGAAGAAAAACCGCTGCCTACAATTCTATAAAGTTTTTGTACTTTTTGTTTGATAGATAAAATTATTTCGAATCAATTATATTATGTATTTGCAATTATAGTATACACCCAAAAAAAATGTCCTCTTGGATCAAGAGGAAATAATCTTAATTTAGGACCCAAAATTAAAATCATTTTGAAGTAAAGGGATTCCGTTTGATTTAATGAGAATCCTTTTGCCTCAAAATTTTTCTAAAAAAAAATTTTTTCAAGCAAAAGGATTCATATGGAATCAAAAGAAATTCATTTGAATCAAATGGAATCCCTTTACTTCAAAATGATTTTAATTTTGGGTCCTAAATTAAGATTTTCTCCTCTTAATCCAAGAGGACATTTTTTTGGGTGGTACAGAAAGTTACGATGACTGTGCCTTTTACTCTAGTATATTAACTTATTTTCACTCACAAGTTCGCTTGTATTGTTTATTTGAAAGTTAAAATAATTTATTATAAACTTTAAACATAGAATGATCTCTACGAGCTATTTTTATTCATTACTTTATGGTGCCGACGTTTCAAAAGATTACAACTTTCCTCTTCAGGGAATCTAGAAATTACAAAATTTTACACTAATCACTAAAGTCTCAGAACAAACGAATTTGAACTACTAAAAAACCAATATGTTATACTGATAAAATCTATGAATCAAAACTTTGTTGTCACATGTCAACTACACACTCACAGAAATGCCTAGTGCTTCACAAGATCACAAGAGTATTCTTGGTCTTGTCTTGTCTTGTCTTGATTTTCATGAAAATATTCAAGACAATAATGCAATCAAATTGTGACGAGACACGAGTCTCGCAGATGTAAATACGTGTGAAGGCGGCCGCAATAGACGCGGCATGCGCAGCGAGCGCGCGTGCAACGAACGAAAGGTGAATCCGCACGACGCGGAGTGAGCGCGCGCGCAACATTCGCAGGGCGAGTCCGCACGAGCACGGAACGCGGCAGCCGGCTAGCGACTCAGCGACAACGCGCCAAGCGGCGCGAGCGGCGCACGCGATGCGCCGTGAACGCACCTATACACATCCGCGCCGCGCGCCTTTATAAAGCGGATCCCGCGGCGCAACGGGCAGTTCTACTCGAGCTCCACTCCGGGTAGTATTGTGCGCACACGTTACTACAAGGAACAGCGAGAGATAGACCTACGCCGACGAAATCGTCTCGTGATCCCACGTGACGATTTGGTAGATTAACCGAAACTCGAAACTCCGAATTGCCATCGTGAGCACACGAGGCTACCCGGAACACCCGAGCGACATCGAGCCTCATCTAGGTGAGCACACGTGGGCGACACCCGGTGCCGCCGTAAAATCCTAACCTACATTCCGACACATGCTGCCACCCTCTGCCACTGTGAGCCCGCATGATTAAGGGAGTAACAATAGTTCCGCCGGCGATTCGCCCGGTCGTGCGCTCACGTCCTGGTGAAACAAAGGTAAATCCCTGACCAACAAAACCAGCCTTACGCCGACATCTCACGACTCGCTTTATCTCTGTGCGCACACAGAGCGGTCGAGATCGTTGTTACACGACACATTCAGATCGGCGTAGCCGTGAGCATACGACTCCACCGTATCGAATGAATTCCTAACCTCAAAATCCGCCACCGACCCATCATACCGCCACCGAACCGATACACCGCAGCCGCGAACACCGAATCATTCTTGTAACGAAATCGCGTATATATTCTTGTAAATTGTCTTCTTGTAATAGTTTAAACAATTCTATTTGTAAAGGCGAAGTATTTTTAACAAGACGCATAATTGATTTCAATTTCAGCCGGGATTTAGCAACTGATTCCAAATTGCTATTCTTTAATTAAGAAATATATTTTGTTATTGTTGAGAATATAAAAGCAGACTCTTTTTTGCTCCTTTCCCCTATTCTGATCCTGGGACCGACTGACTATCCAGTCTCTTTGGGAAAGTTAAACCGTTACAAAATTTTCGAGACAATACCAAGACTCATGGAGCCAAGGATCTTGTCAATAATTCTTGATCCAAAAATTAGACGCGAATTTTAGAAAAGACTAGTCACTATTAAGCGTATTATTTTCATTAGTAATTAAAATATTAAAAGTAAATAACACAAACTTCCCTAGTAGAAACGTTCGCGAACCATTTGCCAATGGCTGGCCAATTTTATAAAGTTTGACCAACAGTTCCGGCAGCCATTGGCCAACAGACGTACGCTTTAATTTCGTCACGCTTTTACACTATCCACACTACACTCTCCGAGACACTCTTTTCTCTGATCCTTCTTGCTTGTGCGCGCACGCTTAGAGACGGGTCGAAACTGACCCATTGATTTGTTTTCATCTAATCATTCATAAATAGTTCGCTGTACTAAAAAGTGCGTGCTTTAACGCGTCTAGAAGCCATGCTAGTGCCGCGTCGATCAGCCGGCGGATTGCTTGTCGCCGCGCCGTGGAGTTTAGAGAGGTATAGAGTTTCATTATACCGCCACGCGAGTCGTCACGTATATAACAACAAATTTTGTTTTGGCTCTAATGCTCAGCAAGAACTCGCTCGGAAGACTTATAGACGAAACTGCTGCAGAGCTTTCAGCTATCTTTGCTCATAGTGGCTTCATGGAAAGGCAGTTTTATGAAGGAACTATAGCCCAAACCCTAGTTTATATAAACTTATAAACACGATTCGGCTTAACATCTCGTTCTTTGGTGATGATTCAATCTGCAGCTTATCAATATAACTAGAGCAGATGCGAGCATAACGTCACGGACAATGTCACTTTTATTAAATTATTGGTAAACCAATATTTCAAGATAAGATCAAGACAAGACAAGAATTTATTCTTACAAGATCAAGACGAGATAAAATATTTCAAGAATTTTCAAGATCAAGACAATATTTTTATTAAATATTGTCTTGTCTTGATATTGTGAAGCACTAGCAAATGCCCTTTTGAACCAAAAATTGATAATCTTGAATATGTTGCCAAAAGGAAGAATCATTTTGGAATCACGATATTCCTCATCATTTAAATGGATTCTATTTACTTTAATTACTAATGGGAATATCGATATCCCATAGGATATAGAAATTAAAAAGAAAATCCTTTTGGCAGAAATTTTATTTCAAAAGGACCTTTTCTCTCAGTGTATCAGGTACACAGGATGTATTTAAATAAAAACTGTTACAGTAGTTATTTGTTTCAGTCATTGTTATAATACGTGTGCCAAATTCCAGTCCTACAGATACAAATTATTGATATTTTATTATAAATAAAGTTTTTATGTGCAATATATTTACAATAAAATATCAATAATGTTGTATCTACAGTACTGATAACCCAATCAATAATTTGTTTGATTGTTCAATTAATTCACAATAAAGATAATTATCAACACTTAAAGATGAAAGTAAAACTGATTGGTTAATGGAAATTATTATAATTTATTAAATAAAAAATACACATATGGTGGTCTAGGTTGCGTTAAAATTTGTAATGATCAGGACGGCAATTATAGTCGGCATGTCATCAGCATGAAAAGAAAATTTGTAAATTTTTTATTTGTTATTAAATTTCTTATTTATTTATTGTATTTATTTAGCTGTACGTATTTTTCTATTGTGCAATTGCACTATGATAAATAGGCTTACGTACTGCCATCTGTCGGGAGGTATACGTTGGTGCCTTACGCGAGAATTGACATTCGTCACGATAACGCACGCCGATTGCCAAAGCGAAACAAAAAGAAAAAGAAACTCTGCACGTTAGAGTTAAAATTCCTCCTTCCCGTTTTTCTCCGGATATGCTCCATGAAAGAACTTAAAATTAAAGTCGTCTATAGTTATAATAACATTCGATAATCATGATGTTTTAAAGGAAAGTTCTGCATTTAGTTTCCTAGTTATAATGGTTAGGATAGTTCGCGGGACGCATCTAAAATACTAGTTATCAAAAAATCGCCATGAAAAAACGCACGTGTGTAACTGAAAATCTTGTTTTGAACAAATTAGGAAAACAAAGACAGAAAAAGCGAGCCTAAGCATACATTAAAATCCATTAAATAGAAGCTGAGATATAACCGATGCAGTTTTTAATTATGCAAAGTATACAGGGTGAGGAAAAAAATTTTGAAACTTAGTATCTTTGAAACTTATTGGTACCATAAACGTTCGAAAGAAAGGGATTAAGGTGCTATATAATGCTAACTAAATCCAAAATTTGAACTTGATTATTGCCTTTTTACTCCAGTTATCGCGTCACGTAGAAAAACGACTTGTTTCAGTTTTTGATGTTTTTCTCAGTATCTGTCCCATGAAATGACACAAAATTAAATTGAAGTATAGTCTTAATAACTTTCAATAATCATGTTTTTTTTAGAAAGATTCAACATTTAGTTTTCGAGCCAAACAATTTTAAATAATTGCGGTTTATGGTGTATAATAAAAGAACGACGAACGATAATATAAATTTTCTGCGGTTAAAAGATATGTAATTGTATTCTCTTTCAGGTACATACTAAGCAATTTACTTTTATCAACTTTTCCAATAATTTTAACTAATTAGAAATAAACTAAAATCTCAAAACTAAAAAATCACTATAAAAAAAAACGCGTTCACAAAATGTAAAAACGGACTTTTTTCCACTATGTACGAGTATACAACGAAAATGAGTCTTGGTGGGTTAAAATCCACTTAGTAGTAGCGGAGATACAGGTGTATACGAACACACACACACACACATCCGTACGGACATTTTCCAAAAACACCATTTTTCTTGGCTCAAAATGAATTTACTTCTGAATAGAATGGAATTCGGAAAAAAGAAAATCCTTTTGCTCCAAAAATATAATTTCTCTGAGTGTACTATACAAAATCACTGACCAAAATTCATGACATTTTACTACATAAATAGGTGTTTTTAGACACTTGCCTCGGCTTTGTGAAAGATTCGGACCGTCTTTCTTACTCTATCCGGGCTTAAAATGTACCTTAAACATGCCCCCTCAGACCTTGTAACACCCCGTAGAAGCTCCGCAAAAAATATTAAAAATTAAATTTTGTTGAATAACATTTTAGATTTTATGCGAGTATATCGCGCTCTCCCACTCTTCATTTGAACGCTCCGAGCTACAGCTGAGCTCACAGCACGAGACAGCCAGCGGCGGCAGCAGAAGCAACGTTAGAGTGGGGAGAACGCGCGTATATCTATATATATATATATATATATATATATATATATATATATATATATATTGAGCGGCGAGCGCAGTGGCGCGAGAGAAGAAGTAGCGACGCAGCGCCGGCACGGCGCGCGCATTAGAATATGCTTGTGTGAATGATTTTTTTATAGGTGTGAATGTACGCGTTCAATTATGAATGTCATAGTTTTTTCGGCGGCGCGATACATGCTCTCCCCGCTGCCTTTATAAGGACTTGTACAGGCTATCTGAGCTCACTAGCTGAAGCGCAACTAAAGCGCCTAGTCCCTGCTCTTGAGCAACTTACGCCTTGAGCAGGTAAAACACTTACAGAATATTTTATATATATTATAAATATGTGTATATATATATATATATATATATATATATATATATATATATGGGTGGTTCTCTGTGAAATCGAGCGGTCAAAAAATAAATATCGGGATAACTCTGGAGGAGGTCCTGAGGAGCTATAAATTAATTAAATCATGCTAAAAACCCAAAAATTTCCAAAATTGACATCTTTGGCACCATGCCATTTTGGAATAA
>QLYP01000703.1:27976-38776 GCA_016647725.1 Nasonia giraulti
TATATATATATATATATATATATATATATATATATATATATATATATCAGTCTTACTCAATATGCCAAAAAACGCAAAAATCTATACTTGTGTTACAAAAAATATGGTGTGCACCAAGGGCTAGGTAGGCTTTTTGGCCTCGTGTGGTTGCAGTACGAGTCAAGGCGAGTTAGCCCGAGGCGAGGGCGTTTACGAGCCGCAGATGAGTCGCTATCCCGAGCTGCCAACGTTGGACCAGGCATCAAGGCGGAAATAAGTAGGTTTACTCAGAGACGAGTTAGGAGATTCACGGACGTGATAGTGAGAGGAGCGCGAAGGCGAGAGTAATTGAAAGTGCGCTTGTGAGAGTAAGAGAGAGAGAGAGAGAGAGAGAGAGAGAGAGAGAGAGAGAGAGAGAGCGAGAGAGAGAGAGAGAGAGAGAGAATATAAATAAAACTAAATAAAAGAACATAAATAAAAATCAATATATAAAAATAAAAATAAAACAAGACTTAAAACTAAGATTAGAGCTAAAATAGTCGTAGATCGCAGGGAAACTAGCCACGGGGTTTACATTTTACGCGCTTAAATCTTGCAGCTCGAGGCAGTGTAAATATAAATGCTTTTTGAAACAATAGTGCTTATAGAGAGATCGCACGGAATGAGGAACCCTGTTCCACATGCTCCTCAGACATTCAGTGTTAAAACCCTCGATAACAATGTCAAGCCGAGAGCGTCGTTTGCTACCAGGCCTGTCTTTGGGGATAAAAGCAAATTTTTCGGCAAGATATTTTGGCGAGCTCGTCCGCAGAACAGCTGCCAGAAGACAGCGTTAGATAGTCGCGTCTAGTGGGATATTTCAGGATCTCAAGTTGTGTGTAGGTCGGCAATATGTGCTCAAAGATTTTCACCCCTGTCGCGAAGCGCAGGGCCGCGTTTTTACACCTACCTAGTTTCGTGGCCAGTTCTTTAGAGAGGTCTAAGAAAATACTCGCACAATAGTCGAAGTGCGGAAAGACTAGAGATTTCACGAGCATTAGACGTGTGTCAGACGGCAGAAAGTCACGGCATTTTCGAAGCCTGGAAAGAGCCGCGAAGCTTTTCTTAGCGACAACGTTACACTGCGCTCGCCAGGAAAGTGTACAGTCAAGCGTTACGCCAAGTACCTTCAAAGATTCACCAGGGTCAACCACGGTGCCATCAAAAACTACCTCCGGTACGCTTAAGTTGCACAAACGACTCATATATCCACGAGACCCAACCCACACCGCTTGTGTCTTTGCGGCATTAACGATAAGTCCGTTCACAGAGGCCCAGCTGGCGATTTTGGCAAGGTCTTGATTGACCTTGGCGACAATGCCCCTGACCTCGTTAATATTACCACTGAAATAGATGAGGAAGTCGTCGGCGTATACATGATATGAGCAATGCTGAAGAATGTGAGGCAATTCATTGATGAACAATGTGAAGAGAGGAGGGCCCAAAAAAGTGGTCCTTCCGAAAACCAGACTGATAAGTGTCGAGCAAATTCTTTTCCGCCAAAAAGCCAGCTATCTGATTATAGGCGACATACTCTAAAATGTTTGCTGGTGAGCATAAAATGCTTATTGGTCGAAAATCGGCAGTAACTGATGACGATGGCTTTTTTGGCAGGGGCAGCACTATAGCTTGTTTCCAGTCTGACGGGAAGATACCAGACTGGAGAGAAGTGTCAAATATGTCCAACAGCGCACGCATAATGGCGGGCAGAGAGTTTGTTCAGTCCCTTAGGGAGATGTCATCGACACCTTTGGCATTAGAGTGTGCTGCGGAGAACGCATCAAGCACTTGTTCAACCTCGACATATTTAAAAAAAACTGAGAATCGAACGGCGGTCTCTCGGGCGGGCTCGGAAGATGTAGTGGGCCGCGCTCACAGAGCCTATGAAGTGCCTATTGAAGGTGTCGAAGTCGACAGGCATCGACGGTGTTTCGGTAGGCTTCGCTATGCCGAGTTCCTCGATAATGCGCCACATTTCCCTCGGGTCCGCGCAATTTTGCAATTTGTTTCTGTAAAAATTGAACTTAGCATTTCTTATGGCCGACTGTACATAGTTGCGCAGTCGGTTGTAGTGAGTTCGAGGTTTGCTGCGGTGCCTAAAGTCCCTCCACGCTTTGTCGCGAGAAGAGATAAGCCTATCGATGTCGGGAGTAATCCAAGGCGACGGATATTTCCGAGGCTTGAACTCACGATAAGGCGCATGCGTGTCCAAGGATTCAATCAAGCTTTTAGTGAGAAATTTAACTTTGTAGTCAATGTCAACAGTGCGATAAAAGGGGCTCCAGTCCAGCAGTGCAAGGTCGCCAAGAAGCTTGTTGAGGTTGAGCCTCTTGTAGGAGCGACGTCTGATGCTGGGAGGATCGTGAAGCGGTACAATAAGAGACAAAGTCGCGAAAAGTACATCGTGCTTTGAGATACTTGGGAGATGCTGCTGCCTCGATAATTTAACCCTTGCTCCATCCGACAAACAGATGTAGTCTATGGTGGTATGCGAATTGTCTGTGTGGTGTGTAGGTGCGAAGGGGATTGGCTCGAGAAAGCAGCTTGTTAGAGAATCTGCAAGGGTGACACGGGAAGAAGAATGTGAACGCCAATCAATGTTGAAATCGCCCATCAGTATGTACAGATCATACGCATTATGCAATTTAGAATGGCCTCCTCAACATCAGACCAGAATCCGGCCTTGGGTGGGCTGTAGACAACACCACAGAAGATTTTGCAATGCTCTAAGGTGAGCTCAAGAAAGAGGAACTCAGGCCGCTTAGAGTAAACCAGCGGTTGAGCTGAGCGACAGAGTACTCTCACGGTGATGGACTGCTGTACGTAGATGACAACATCACCACAACCTTTTCCCTCCCTGTCTGCTCAAAAGAGGTTGAAATCTGGAATATCTACAATGGCCGGAGATGTTGATTTTAAATGCGACTCGCTTATGCCTAATACATGCAGCCCATTATCCCGCGCTACAGCACAGAGGTTGTGTAAGTGAGGCTCAATTGATTGAGCATTCGAGTGCGCAATATTCAAGAACCGCTCAGAGTTCGCCATAGTCGATTAATAGCATTTTTTTAGCATTTAGACACTTAGCCTGATCAGTAGCAGCGTGCGCTGTGCTTGTATACCCGGCGGATACACAGTTGTTGCAACGTAAGGACGCCTTTTTTTTGCAAGTCTTGCTCGATCGTGAGCATCAGCGCAAAACCCGCAACATGCATTCTTGCTGCATTCTTTCGTTATATGACCGAACTGTTGGCATTCAAAGCACTGTTTTACGACGACGACGCATGAGCGAGACTTCTTGTCGCGGGCTGGATAGATGTAGACAGGTTTCACATCCTCTCTAGTCGCGTCCGATATATTTTGGTCAACTGAAATATCGTGCACAATAAGACGAGGATTCATTTTGGTCTCTTCCTTAACCTCTAAGCCCGCTCTAGCTAAGTCCAACGACGTACGCAGGGCGGCGAGGGAGCTACCTTCGACGCGCACTGAACAAAGAGGACCGTTGGATACGTTGCACATTAATTTTAAGGTTAGCCGGATTAATTGCAGATGCGGAGAGCAGCCTTGGTTTCTCTAGAAGAAGGAAAGGCAAGGTTAGCACTGTCGATCGGTCCAATCATGACGTGTTCCGAGGTGTTAATTGGAAAATCTTTGCCACGGCTGAGTGAGACTTTGGCGGACGAGGACTGAGTGCGTCGGGATATCACGTCGGCAAAGGATGGATTTGGTCGAGTCTCATGGCCGTGTCCGCTGTCCATCAGATTACAAGACGCTCTATTTTATTGCACGCTCGTGACAGAGGGTCAATACATGACCCGGAGAGTGCCTCGGCCGACAGCTTGCTAATATAGGCACTCGCAATTTTTGTAATCACCTCGTGAACCGATTTAAATAGGGGTGTGCGAGTACCCGAAAAACTCGAGTCGGGTCGAGTCGAGTTTTTTTTTCGAGTTCGAGTCGAGTACTCGACTGACTTTCGCGTTTTTAGAAGATTTGCGAATGAATTGAGTAGCGGGCGCAATAGCATATTTCAACTTTTCGCACGTGTATCGAGCGTTATTTTTTTATACAGGGGCGGAAAATGTGCTTGAACGCACGCGGAGCGTGCGTAATAGTGCATTTTGCGCACACTGTATCAAAATAGTATATTGTGTACCAAGGGCGTAAAGTGGGCTTTTTTAGGCCGAGTATGGATTTTGCAGTACGAGTCAGCCCGAGCCGAAGGCGAGGGCGTTTACGAGCCGCAGACGAGTACTGCAAAATCCACGAGGCCAAAAAGCCCATAGCTGATGAAACCAGTAAAATGTTTAATCTAAATTTTGAAAATGAAAGAAGAAGAAAAGAGCTTTAATTTGCGGGCCGGATGGTTAAAATTGACCGCTCGGATCAAAAGTTATAAGGATTTTTAAAACTTGAAAAAATTGCTGATTTTCGTAAAAAATCCAAGTTTTCATGATTTCTAGCTATTTTTAAGCATAGACAACTTTTCACCTAGACAACCATATTTAACTCACCAGCCCTCAAATTAAAGCTTTATTTTGATACTTTGATCGTATGAATATACATTTTTGGATTGCGTCTTCGGACATTGAGTACCTACAGTTGAGCAATGGCTAGTTTTCGTCAATCTTTTCTATGGTAATTTCCTATAAGAGAATTTAAACTGCCCGGCAAAAAATAAGTATTTTGAAATCGCGGGAATCCAAGGTTTTTCGTGTTCTGGGTGGCCTAAGGAACCCAAAAAAGTTGGTCTGGTAGGTGTGCCCTCAAATTTAAATTTTGTTCTCTCAGACCCCCCAGTGTCCGGTTTTCCGTGGATTTGCACATATACGCATCAATATTTATGTAACATTACAAAGCTTCGACTGAATCCTTTCTCTGATGCAGACGTGTTTGCTGTGGTGACGAGCGAGCGCAACGAGGAGTCGGAGGGCTGGCGCATCGCCATCTACTGCGACGAGAGCGTACCCCTCTTCGGACCGAGCCTGCCTTGTCCGCCGGTCTTCGAGGACCCTAATAACTTTCGCGAGTTCCTGCTAGTCAAGTTGATCAACGGCGAGAAGGCCACTTTTGACACGCCAACGTTCTCGCGCAAGCGCGAACGCACCCTCGACAGCCTGCTGCGAGATATGTACCAAGAGCATAGCCAGGACACCAAGAGCAACGTAAGCTTATTACCAAGAGCTCTTATATCGACATCAGTTATCTTACATTAATCGATACGCGATAACTCGACAATAACGAAATGACGCTTGCCTCCATCGATCGCAGAGCATGCTGAACCGGCGCGCCCTGTCAGACGTGGTCGAGACGCCGGGCCGCCGGCGTGAGGAGACGCGCGCCGTCGAGATGGTGCGAGTGGGCCAGGCGCTCAAGCTCGAGACGATAGTGCACGGCCTGGCGCCAACCTCGCTGGCTACTGTCGGACCCCTTAAACCTCGGCCCTGGGAGCCTCGCTGCATCTACCTGGACTTTCCCCATGAGGTCGTATGCGGTGATGTCTGGGCCGACAGCCGACTCATCCTCGCCAGCGAGCATGGCACCTACCTCCTCGAAGGTGAGCCGGTATTGTCCTTATTTATTTGCGTGCGCAAGCTGCTGAAATTTAAGAGGGCGATTTAAAAATATTCTGTGTCGGCGTTTCGATCTTTAGACCTGGCCTGGTGAATTGAACCTTGTGAGACCGTTAATGTCAACCGAAAAGGTCACAGAAGGCTGGAATCAGATTCTCGCAGATGTATAGAACCATATTTTTTGACACGACGTGTGCGAAACTCAATTTATCATATGCTTTTGTGACACAGTGACACAATAGTATATTATGACACTGTTGTGGGAAATGTTTTTCACACCTCCCACAACAGTCTCATACGATATTTTATAGCACGATAACCTCAAAATCGACAATAAAGTTGGCATTTTGAGGTTAGCGTGCTATAAAAGCTTTTTTCTATTATTTTATAGTATATTGTGTACCAAGGGCGTAAAGTGGGCTCTTTTAGGCCGAGTGTGGATTTTGCAGTATGAGTAAAGGCGAGTTAGCCCGAGCCGAAGGCGAGGGCGCTTACGAGCCGCAGACGAGTACTGCAAAATCCACGAGGGTGATTAACATATCATATTAACGAACCATTATTTACTTTTTGCTGCTATTATTTATTAATTCTCGTTTTATTATTATTAAATAATAGCAGCAAAAAGTAAATAATGGTTCGTTAATATGATATGCGCGTATAATAATTGATTTTAAACTTCGATTACCATAAATTAGGTTTAAGAAGACATATTAAATCATTTTTCTCAGTGTATTCAAATTAAAATGTAGCTTTCAATACAAAATCGACTAGCATATGCGCCCTTTCTGACCGACCAATCAGACGACAAATGAGACTCTTGCAACATAAAACTATTGAAACTTCTACACGGAAAAAAATGGTTGGTTGTGATAACCAAGTACTTGGTTGGGATAACCAACACTATTTAATCTAGGTTATCTTAATCAATATATTGGTTTGTAATACAAACAAAATATATCGACAATAATAATTAATTTGTCAGTACAACCAAGATAATTGTTGGCTCAAGAAATAATTTAGTTCTGCTTACTAAAAATTATAGTAAAGTTTATTTGCAGAACGATGAAGAAACAAATTTTTTTCTGATATTTTTACTTTTTTTTATTTATTGTTAATTATTATTATTTGTTCACGCATGCAGATTTATTTTATAGACCCGTTTACAAGTATTCCATTATTTTTTACATTTAATTTACATGTTTACAATGTTATAATACAATTAATATTCATGGAAAAAAAATGTTCCTTAATTGCGGATTGAACTCGGGTCCTTCAGGTCCGAAGGAGGAGACTCTATCGTCGCGCTAGCGATGCAGTAAGTAATTGAGAAAATTTTTGAAAATATAAGCTGCAATATCTTGGTAATTACAACAAAAATGTTGGTTGGCCGACTATGAAAACAGTGATGTACCAGAAAAATTGTTGTCCTTACCAAGTAAATTGGTTAGTAACCTATAAATTTGCTTTCTTTTTCCAAAAAAATCGGCTTGGTTAAATTAACCAAGCACTTAGTTCTCATAACCAATTTTTGATTAACCAATTATCACTTGGTTACCATAACTAACCATTTTTTTCCGTGTAGGTAGGACTTTAGTTAAGACTATGTTTCAATAACATTCAAGTTTCATGTTTTCATGTGCTAGGCGTCCCGTGGCGGCAAATTTTTTTTTTACCAAGGAAATTTTCTTGTAAACTGCAAATTTTAAATTTTTTAATCAGAGTTTAAAAATTTTTGAATTTTACGCTAAATAACCATGAAAAACGCGAAAATCCTTACATGCGTCATAAAAACTGTGGTATACAACAAGAGCTAAGTGAACTTTTTGACCTCGTGCGGTTTGCAGTAATGACCAAAATGATCACGAGTCGTATGAATTTGCTTGACAAAATTTAATTGTGATTTCAGTTTTTATTTTATAAAATTAATTGTTTCAATATGCTTTCGTACGTATTACGGTGGGGAAACTGAGTTACATCAATTTATTTATAGTTAAGTTTGATTAAATCATTGAAATCTGTTGAGGTGTATTGTGGAGGCGCTGCTAAAAATTCAAAATTACAGCATAAAGCTGGAGCACGAAGTAAAATTGATAGAGAGATTCTATAAATTTACTACGGTTTGTATATTTACATCTTTGAGAGTAGTAAAATTGTCTTAATAGAGGCCAGAAATTGAATGTTATTTTACTAGCAGATGGTTATTTTGAACAAACATTTTTTACAGGGTGGCCAGTTTGTCGTTCAAATTTTATATCATGGTAATTCGCTATGTGTAGGCTAAATTTTAAAGATTACAGCTGCTTTTACTGTGTCTGATAGGTGCCGTGTTCAAGTTTGAGCCTCGACACACTCCATTGATTGTTTCGCCTTTTTGATTGTATCCCGCAGACAACATGTCGCACCGGCTTCTCTTCGACAGGAGCGTGCAGATCAAGCAGCTCGATGTGGTGGAGCAGCACGGCATCCTCATCTTTCGCGCCGGCGATAAGGGCAAGGACTGCAACGTTCACGTCTTCCGGCTGAGCGAGCTCGAGAGCCAGGACGACGAGCAGCAGCAGCAGAAGCAGCAGGATGAAGACGAAGAAGAGGAGCAAGAGGTTGTGGCCTGCGCGGGTCTGCAGAGGAGAAGAATGAGCGCGAGAACGCGCACACATGCCAAGCAGAGAAAGCTCGAGCGTACCAAGGGCTGCCACTTGTATAGTCTGACGAGGCCCGGCGGCTCGCACCTGAGGATGGTGAGTCTGTACACTCTCGTTGGTTTTTTTAAATATTATTATGTACCAACCGCTACAACCTTATGACTTGTGCAGTGCGTGGCGGTGGGACGGAGGTTGAGCGTGTTACAGTGGAAGCACACCGCCGCCTGGACGACGTGGCGTGCGGAAGCCGACACCGACACCGTCGACGGCTTTAAACTAATGGGCGAGTTCCAGGCCAGCGAGACTCCCTCGATAATCACAATAATTGAGAGCCAGGAGCCCGGTCGTGAGTGGATGATCTGTTGCGGCCTACGTCACCACTACGAGCTCGTCTACCCCGACACCGCGCCGAGAAGTCTGCACCTCGAGGTCAGCGTCAAGCCGCACCTTGTCGCCGCTCTCGACCTATGCGAAGACGAGGAGCCCGAGCTGCTTCTCTGCTACAACAGTCAGTACATATTGCATTTTATTCCTACTAAAGGAGAATATTGTTGAATATTGCGTCCACACTGAGAGAAAGATATCATTGCCATAAACATGTACACACGTTAGGTGCAATGATTGCTAATATATTCGTGTACATCTTACAAATATTCTATACGAAACAAAAACAGTTTGTATGTATACTATAGATTTCTATAGTATACATACAAAATATTGCAGAAAATATCTGTATGTTAATAGTTAACATATGAATTTCATGGATATCGTGCGTAGTTTTGCGTGCAGATGGCGTTTCTCTCGTACCGCCTAACCTCAAAATCTGTCATCCTCTTTCATACAAAAAATATTCTTGAGGGTTTATTTATCATGAATAATCAATAAATTATTAATAATAGAACGAAAGTAACTGAATATACCTAAGGAAGCATGCAAAGTGCCTTTGAAATGATATAATGTCAAAATTCAAAATTTTGTCTTTCATCGGCCTTTTGTGTCTAAATACCAGATCTGACAGTTCTAGAGATAAAATAATAAGTTTCAATCCAACTGATTCAGCAACCTCTGACATTTCCAAACAGGTATATATCAACTAGTTTATCACTATTAGTTCAAAAGTTATTGGAAAAATTCAGTAGTGTGTTGAACATCATATCGTAATCATTCATTTTTCAGATTTGAATTCTTCCAATAACTTTTGAACTAATAGTTATAAACGAGTTAATATATACCTTGAAAAGTTTGAAAAATTTTGAAAATTTTCCAAAATTTTGGAAAATTTTGATATTTTGGAAATTGGTTCAACAGTTTTTAACGATTTAAAGCTTTAGTAAGGAGATAAACAAAAAAATGAATCGAGCGGAACAAAAAGATGAATCGCTCGATTTCCGATTCTCCGATTATTGTAGGCTCGTTCTACCTATATAGGGGGCGAAAATGGATTAATTGATACATGTATTGTGATCAGGGACTCTCGCTCTACTTTTTGTGTGACGCTCGGAAAACCCCTTTTTCGGCCCAGTTTATAGGCGCCGAAAATGGTCTTTTTTATGCTCGTGTTATAAAAATATGTTTGCTGCAATGTTTCTTTTCTCTCAGTGTATTCTGACTGCTTTTCCGATTACTTACTAATGAACTATTAGTAATAACTCAACGCATGCCACCAACGATGATCCGCACGACTTTCGCACACTCCTCTTGGCAGAGACATGGAGAATTTTATCTCAATTCCAATATTAAATAATATACATCTCACTTAAAGGAATTGCGTACAAAGAATTTTCCTAATTATTGTATCTTCTCTACAATAGTTGTAACTGATACACACAGCTGCTGATCCTGAAATTCCTCGAACTTCTTTTTACCAAGTTTTTACACCCTGGTAGAAAAGCACCCATTTAAAATGGCCGTAAAGGCAAAAACTGGCTGAGTAAAATATAAAAAAACTGGAGATTTTTAATTTCCCAAAAGTAGCGATATCTTGTGTATTTTTTATGGGGGAGAATTATATTTCATGAAAATATTAATGAATCAATTAATTTTTCGGATGCAAGATACAAAATTACTAATATTTAGGCGTAAACTGAATAATTTGAATAATTCAAACATATGGCAAAGCTCGTAGGGTTTGTGTGGAACAACTTCAGGGCGTGGGTTCAAGTCCCCGGTCAGACAGAATTTTTTCTGATGCAAAAAATTATTCTATACTTTCGTTTAAACTAAAATCTCGAATCTAAGTCTGCTAGCTACCATTTTCCAATTCTAACCTCAAACCGCGATAAGCCACGTGTAACCCAGCTGTGTTACTCGACCAACTATAATGGGCAATTTGTACTTAAAAGCAAGGTAAGCAGATTGAATCCAATAACTGCTCATTAAGTTGGAGAAAAAGTGTTACATTCTGCCTAAGAAATGGCAAAGAAGACTGCCTAGCTCTTAGATTCTATGCCAAGAACTGGCCATTAAGGGGCTGTCGGAGGAGCAACCGAACAAGGCCACTGCAACGTCCAAGTGGCGCTGCGGTCAAATGGCAAAATACCGATTGAACAATAAATACAACAGAACCC
>QLYP01000703.1:39176-60391 GCA_016647725.1 Nasonia giraulti
GGGTTCTGTTGTATTTATTGTTCAATCGGTATTTTGCCATTTGACCGTAGCGCCACTTGGACGTTGCGGCGGTCTTGTTCGGCTGCTCCTCCGACAGCTCCTTCAGTGGGTTACCGATTCTACCAGGGCAGTATTAAAATCCATTTAGGACAACACCGAACAAACTGAACACATAAATACCCTACACAAGCATATTTTTCTACACGAAAAAGTCTACACTAAAATAATAAATATATAAAAAGTGGAGCAAAAGTAGAGTTTTTCAAGCCTGAGGCGAAAGGCCTTTTTAGTATTTTTGTGTGTATATATACGTATAAACATACCCACACATACATATATACATATATCTGAGGCAAAAGTGTTTTTTTTCCTAGGTGCGAAAGTGTGTCCTATGGAAAAAACACTTTTGCCTCAGATATTTGCATTTTCGTGTGTGTATGTGTGTGATACATTTCATACATGTATGTATATACCATCGGTCCGTGTGACATCGACCACAACTCAGATTTATAACGAAATTCTACTATGAGATACTGGACGACTTTGATTTTCAGACAGGCTAACAAAAGCGTTATCGATGCACTGATTACAAAAAGCACGGTACACAACAAGGGTCGAATTGGCTATTTCAGACTCGGATGATGGTTGAGCCTGCGGTGCCCTCGACTCCCACTCGTGCTCAATTATCATCCTTGCTTGAAAAAAAAACAACTTTCGCCCCTAGTTGTGTAATGCACTATATGTGTACAGTTTATTCGGTGCTCCCATTCAGCATATTACACATTTATAGGAATTCAGATCAAATAAAATTTTTAGCGTTTGCTTATTACCCTAGTATTTTATATTCCACTGTCTATAACACATACAAAGCCACTTTTTAACACAAACATTTCGTAATTACGGCGTGCATCCTGAAAACTCTTTTCGCCACCCTACAAGGTAGTCTTAGTCTTGTAGGGTGGCGAAACCAAACTCTTAGTAGTGTGAGTGAAAGTGAACTACGGCGGCCCGTCACGGAGACGTGCCAATCCAGCACTCAGGCGAAGCCCATTGTTCTGTGTCTCCTGAATATATGACGTTAATCCTTACAATTTCATGTTGATACAAAGTAAGCCGCCTTTAATTCCTCTGTTTCTGTTAGGGAGACTCCCCACACGATCTGCCTCGATCCCGCGAAAGCAAGAAATCTGCACAGTAAGTGAGAGATGGTCTACTCTTCTTCTTCGCATCCTATGCAGTCCCCGAGATTTGTGAGACGCATTTGCTGCAAATACCTCACCTTCCAGTGTCCGATCACTGGTCAGCCAGCCCATGGCTAACCTAAGTCCATTTTTTTAAGTCGTTTGATAGACGTAAGCAATTCCACTGGTGGGCTGCCACCAATGATATGTTAAGGCTGTCTAAGTCTCGTGACATGCAATTTCGTGCTCAGTTCTGGATTGAGCCAGTTCTTCATAGCTCTATTTATTTCACAAGCCTTTGCCTGACGACAGTTTGTCCCCTTTCTCGTTGCCCACGATGCCGGAGTGCCTTGGCCCCCACACCACTCGCACGATGCACAGTGGCGTGTTTTGGAATTTCCGTGACCAAATCGTACATCTCCCAGTAGAAACGAGCTAGGATAATAAAATTTGGTATGCTATAAGATGAAGTGTTCTAAATAATGGAAAAAATAGTCCCGATATTCAAATGTTGTTGCATAACCTCAAAAATAGTGCCCGAACATGTAAACTTTTAATAAAAATGTATTAATTTCCATACGAAGCCTAGAAAAATAGACGAAATAAATTTCTGCACGTGTTTTTCAACGTATTTTTTTAATCAAACTACCGTGGCTAAATTTCCATAGAATGGCTTCCTTAAGAGAAAAACGCAAATTACCGCGTTTTCCTTGATTTAAACGACTTAAAATTCTCATTTTCGACCATTCGTGCTTCGAAACTATTTTTATCATTAAAAAAAACTATATGTTGTTACGTTATAAGCATAAATAATATTAAGTTATCAGTTAAGATGGAATTAGTTACGGTATTTAAGGGGATGTCGTCGCTAAAAATACTGTATTTCTTTTACATATAACTTTTAAAATAAAACTTGTAATGAAAACCCTAGCTTGTAGCGCTCTAGTGTTAGGTTTAATAAATTATTCTACTAAGGGAAATTTCAATCAGATTTTTAATTTCTCTAAAATCTTGGTAATATGTACAGATGTTTACGCGTACTCACGCGATTACAGCGCCAACCTTGAAATCTAATTTTACATAAAACTTTTTAAATGAAACTTGCAATGAAAAACCGAGTCTGTAGCGCCGTAGTGTTAAGTTTAATTAATCGTTCTACCAAAGGAAATTTTGATCAGACTTTTTGTTTTTCTAAAAGTTTGGAAATACGAAATACCTTGTGTCAGATTTACGAAGCTTTAGCGCCGACATCCTTTCAATAACTGTTTAAAGACGGCGTATAGGTATTTGGGGTTGGCGATGACGTGGTCTTTGGTACACTAATTTAAAATGTAAAACTGTTACATATATTTACACACACATATATATATATATATATATATATATATATATATATATATATATATATATATGTAACAGTTTTACATTTTAAACAACAGTTTATAGGAGAAGTGCATTACGGGTCGCTTCTGCCGAACAGTATCAGAAGATGCAGTGTGCGTTATCTCAAGTATGCCGCCTATTGACCTTCTAGCAACAGAATGAAAGAATATATACGAAGAAATCCGCGAAGGAACAAATCCTAACTGAATCACTACCTTACGCAGTTTTTGAGCGGATATGGGTGCTTTCAATCCTACCTATGCCGCTTCAAGATAGAGGACAATCCGAACTGCTCAGTATGTTTGGAAACAAACGAAGATGCGGATTATGTCTTCTGTGACTGTTCGTCATACGAAATGGAACGAGAAGAACTCGAGTGTTACCTTCAGACTCGGGTGACACCTGAGTCAATGATGACAGCTATACTGGTGTCGAAGAATGGTTGGTGCGCTGTAAACAACTACGCAAGGACCATTCTTTAAAAGGTTAGAAATGACGAAGAGAATAAAAGGGAAGGGCAAGGTGAAACAGCTGAGTAAAACTGTTGCTAGACGAAGGCCACTAGGTAGTAGATACAAAACACTCCTCGGACTGATGCAGAGGAATGTAGGAGCTAGGGTTGAGTACCTCTAATGTAAGTGCTCCTCAAAGCCATGCTGTAAGAAGCAGACGGCACGGAAGTATTGTTCAACGATAGTACCTGCGGGAATCCGGTGTCGGAGGGCCACTTGTGCAGTGCTTGTTCTGCCTATGCTACATAAAAAATAAAAGCCATCCGCACGGACATTTTCTAAAAACGCATGATTCAAACTCTAAACACCTCCAAATACGTTTCTACAAAGTTTTAGCCAAACTGAAAATGTTACTATTACAAAGCTTCGTCTAGGAGGAAGCAAAACAGTCCAATTGCAGTATTACGTGGCTGAGACTCGCAAAAGTGGTGGAAAAATTTGGAAAGAAGCTTATTCGCGTGTATTTTTGCTTGCTGAACACAAACAAACCATTATTTTTGGCCCGTTATAGACTGTTATGAGACCACCATTCATCCATAACCTCAAAAAACAGCCCAAAAATGCAGTATTACTCGATAAAGTTGTCAAAAAATTAGCGACAAAGCTTTTTGTATGTTTTTAGATCCATTGTATTATTATTGAATATTTGTTATAGTAATTACATAAAGCATGTATACAATAGAACTAATACTTACATGAAGAGTACAAAAGTTTCAATTCAGTTCCATTTTTAGAATTGAAATACTTTTTCATTATTAATAAATTTTGAGATAAAATAATAACACCATGATGAGTTAAGACTCCTGTGACTGGTTTTGCCTCTTCAAATCTTTTATTCAGTTTTCTTTTCATTTTATCGTGTTCTGTTTTGCTAAATAAAACTATCTAAATAGTTTTAAAAAATGTCTCTGCCCAGTTTACAAGTACTTCAAATGTTAAAATTGCTTTTGTAGGTTTCGCCAAAAGACTAACACGATAAGCTTCCTATTTAAATGATGTTCCAATGCCACCAAAACCATGCAAATCAAAATACCTGTGTTTATATAGAAATATTTCTCAGTCGGTTTGTATGAGAAATATTTTTTAATTAGATCTTACGAAAATAAACAATTCTTAAAAACTATTCCGGCAGATGAATGTTGTGACTGAGTATATACTTTCAGTTCTTATTGTATATTGAGTATAGGTAGCAGAAAGCTTTAAAAAAAGTTAAGGTTTACAAAATCTTGCATCAATACAGATTTAATATGATATACTATTTTATAAACAAATCATTTAATCTAAGCCCTTGAATTATGTATTTCTACACACAGCGTATATTAACTATTTAAAAATATCATTTTTTTTTATATTATAGCCTCCTTTAATCCTTTTGAAGAGTCTTATATGGCTCTTACCTCTGCACGATACCGTACAATGGTACCGGCCAGAGAGGTTTCCTATAGTTGCGAGGCATGTGCATCACATCAGAATGTAGTGCAGTGTGACATGCTTCTCAAGCGAACATAGAATCTCTTATGTACTTTCTCTTTCCCAGGCTCCCATTTCGTTTTTTTAAACCGTCCTTGTACCACACTATGTGGCTTGCATAATTCTCCTTTCCATCCTATTCTTTCCGGGGTGACGATTAAAAACGATTTCCTTAGTAAGCTATATTACCCGTTCCAACAGTACCTCATCCTTGAAGTGCCAGCAGCTCGTTAATTCCGAGAGTCTGTGAAACGTCTAGCGCGCATTGTTTAGTGGGGAAGCTCTAGTAGAGTCTCCATAGCGATTGTCAGTATTGTCCGCATGGATCTCATGATTTCTCCCATTACCATTCTTTGCAGTCTGTCCAGTGTTCTAGTGTGAGATATCTAACGCCATGACTATCCGAATCATGTTTTCGGAGTCCAATTAACACGAGACTCACCGCCATATTATGACGTATTTTTCAAAGTTATTTTGTCTGGGGACTGTACCTATTTGTACATAACGTAACGTTGTCCTTGCTAGGGTTCACCCCAAGCTCCATCGTTTTTCATCAGTTCTCTACCAGTCCAAATGCATACTGCATTAAGCCTTTTAGAACATCCTCGTCGTCTACTCTCATTAAGATGACGATGACGTCCGCGTCTTCTTCCCTCCATCCTACACCAGAGCGTCGGCAACAGTACCTCTCCCTGTAGGCAGCCCTTTCTTACCCTGCCTTTGTTTGAGTGCAATCCCCAATCAGCAAGCCCACTCTGCGCCTGTCTGTACCGCCGCGTATCCTGAAATTTCGTGTGCTTAAACCAATTAAGCAGTCTTTTCTCTTTTTTCTTTTTTCATAAGTTTTTTACTGACTTATTCCACCACGAAGCACTCTTCGTTGCATTTCTTTGCCTTAGTTCACAATTGTTCTCGTAAGAACTAATTTCTCGTAAAAAGAAACCTTTTAGAAAAGGTAAAATGTTTGCGAATAAAAGTGTTTTTTTTTGTGCAAAAGTAGTGAAGTCCCCCGAAATATAACTGTGAAGTGATTGTTTATTATTTTTAACAATAATAAACTTACTATGCACCCATCAGAACATTATAAGTGATTTGCAAATATAGATAGAATTGGAAAATTTTACATTGATCGGTCCTGGGTAAAATATGATTTCAACCAATTCTGATGAATATTTTTGGAAATGTGAAAGCTTGACAACTAATGTCAAATTCGACTCATTCCTTTATCATTAGATATCATTTATAACGAATATAAGTGCAACGATAATAATAAATATGCATTGGAAAAATTTTTGTTGAGGTTAGAAAACCTGGTTTTAAAGTGTACAAGAGCCGCGATCCAGGCCGTAGTCGTGTCGTAGACTTCGTATACTTTTACGCGCGGTTCTGCCTTTCCTTACTCGCTGTAGCCTGTCCAGTTGGTTCTCCTTGGATTCCTTGTAAATTGGCTTATCGCACTACATCCTTCAAATCAAAAATAATGTGTTGGTAATCTAGCATAAAGATCGCTTCCGACATCCTTCAAGCCGTTACCTCCAACCAGATCTCTCTGGAAGCCATGGTAATGTCAATGACTTCCTTTCTTACTGCGTTCCAAAACGTGGGTCTGTAGCCCGTATTAAGTCTATTTTTGCCAAAGTTAAAAACTACAACAGCTTTTCTCCTCTGTTGTTGCAGTCTGAGCTACCCCAGCATAGCGTATGATGCACATTCGCGTCGCATCCGATAATGAGCTTGTTACCTCCCGCTTCGCATTATTTTATAAATGCTCCCATTTCTTCCAGTGGTCTCACTTATAAATGTACAGTATGTTAAAAGCGTTGGTGATTCAATAATTAATAACAAAACAAGTTTGGTGTCGCTATTATATACATTTTTTTTCGTACTTGTATAAAAATTGCAATCATGTTGTATTAATTAATTGATAAAGAGTTATTTCACATTTTCTTTCAACGTCCCTATTGATAAACCTCACGTGAGATCTCATGACAAAATCTCATCTCACCACGTGCATGAATTAACTAAGTTCCGCAGCTGAAAAAATTCGTTCTACGTATTTACTAAATGTACATTTCGAAAGTTATTATTAATAAAAAATTTACTTATAATGAACTATGCATCTAATTTTCATACAAATATTTTACAAATTGTGTAGAAAAGTGCTATAACAATTTTTACTCAACTGCTTTGGTTCACACTTTCGCAGTGGACTCTATGGCTGTGGCGGTTTGAAAAATCACATGAGTACTGATATGATAACCATATATCCATTAGTTAAAATAAAACACACTTGATTGCTTGTTTTATTGAGTTGAAACAAGCCTACATGAAAAATCACAGTCCACCAACTGTGATAGATTTCGAGTAACTTCAAAAACAATATTCTTGATCAACTCCGTGTACTTGTTTTACTATTTGTTTTCGGTGTTTCTCGCAAACTATCAGAGCTACAGAGCTGAATATTTATATGTAAGGTTGTTTGAAAACTAAATAATAAATCAAGTGGTTGTTATGTAACTAAATAGGTTTATCTTTCACATATTAGTACTCATGTGATTTTTCAAGCCGCCAGAGCCATAGAGTCCACTGCGAAAGTGTGAACCAAAGAGTAAAAATTGTTATAGTAGCACGTTTCTACACAATTTGTAAAATATTTGTATGAAAATTAGATGCATAGTTCATTATAAGTAAATTTTTTATTAATAATAACTTTCGAAATGTACATTTAGTAAATACGTAGAACGAATTTTTTCAGCTGCGGAACTTAGTTAATTCACGCACGTGGTGAGATGAGATTTTGTCATGAGATCTCACGGGAGGTTTATCAATAGGGACGTTGAAAGAAAATGTGAAATAACTCTTTATCAATTAATTAATACAACATGTTATGCTAATTCTATTGCTATTAAAGAAATCATAAGTATTAATGATGAAATATTATCAGTAGAAAGTAGTCAAATTTATTGCAATTTTTATACAAATACGAAAAAAAATGTATATAATAGCGACACCAAACTTGTTCTTTTATTAATTATTGAATCACCAATGCTTTTAAATGTACAGTATGTTATAAATAAATATTTTGTGCAAAGGTATTTACAATTAAGAAGAAAAGTTTTGTAAAATAAATCTGTATATAAAGTATAGAACAAAATCGTTATTTTATTATTATACCATCACAATTATATTCTATAACAATAATCTAATATACATTACAATAATTTTTAATGATGAAAAAATAGAAAATAATTATTATTAATATTTGGATTCATGTTATTTTGCAAAATCGCGTATTTTGACACTTTTTTCACGTGTAATATTGTACAATTTTTACATGCAATATTTTGCATATTTACGTGTTTTATTACACGTCTTTTTACGTGTTTTATCACATGTTTTTTACGTATTTTATTATGTGCATAATCACGTGTTAAATTATATATCAAATCGGTTTGAAATAATCATATGATTTACCATATGATTATATTTGCAATTGATATTTAATAGAATATATGTCTATACGTGTAATAAAACATGTGATTAGACATGTGATTAGATATGTGATTTATCATATGTATATTTTTAGTAGGGTAGCCTGTTTCTACATACTAAAATAAGCATCTATATCACAGATCAAACATCTTGCATGAATACACTGCATGATATAAGGAACTATAGTGATAGATACTGCCTGCGACTGACTGGAACACTTATTCGGAGAATATCTATCAAGATCAACACATTTAGACTCCATCATTGGCAATCTTGAACACACAGATTACGCCTGATGTTTTTTCTAATATCCACACTTACATAAAAACTATACATGTCAGTGTGAGTATTGAGTGTGGTCGTGTTTGCACATATGCATAAATGTGTGCAAGGTTAGGTTGGAATTCTTAAAACGTTGACCATAATTTTATGGCATATTACAATCTGGAGCATAAAATTCAACATATCGTGGCCATATCAACCTCAATTTCCTACGAGGGAACCAACCTTGGTGTTGTAATGGATTCGAATATGACAAGGAAACCGCCAGGTGGGTGCAATTAGCTGAAAGGTTAATAGAGTCCTTTATGGACTTCGATCCTTTAGATCCTGCACCACCGAGGAACTGCGTAAGCAGCTGGTGGGCGCTCTTGCCATCCCGCACCTGGATTACTGCTCTCTTGTCTACCTTGACGTATCAGATCAATAAAGCACACGACTTAAGCAATTGCAGAACTCATGTGAGAGGTACATATGTGGTATTAGAAGAGACGAGCACATAGCCGCCGTATCTTGCTGCCCTTTTTGACAGGAACCAGTCTAGAACATCAGCTAGGGATCCGCAAGAACTAGTGGTGCCTAGCGCGCGTACGGGTTGGGATCATTGCAACGAAAGATAACTTTGCAGATAAATATTAATGCTGAATGTATCTTACCGAAGGGCACATTTACCGAAAGATGGAAGTGTCAACGGTCAGAATATTCGATTTTCGAAAGTGCCGAAAAATTATTCACGAAGGGTAAAAATGCCGAAAGTTAAAAGTGCCGAAAAGTTAAAAGTGCCGAAAAGTTAAATGCCGAAACATATATGTTAGCCGGTAAATGAACAAAATTTTTATCTTTTTGAACAAATCTTAGTTTTCGGCATTTTTAACTTTCGGCATTTTTACCCTTCGTGACTTTTTTTTCGGCAATTTTAAATTTCGGCAACTTTACTTGATCTATTTTATCAAATAACAGTAGATAGTCTATAAACGTAAATGATATATTACTAAGATTCATATATGATCTGCAAGTTATCATTATTAGGACAAGTAAAAATGGCTCAGTGAGTAAAATAATGGATTGTGAAGTTGAGGACCAGGGTTCAAGTCTCGGTTAGGGCAAAGTTTTTGATCACTATTTTGCCGTCAATTTGTTTGGATTAGCATCAAATATATAATTACCATAATTGTTTAGTAAAAATAAAATAATTTATTTCAATTTAAACAAATACTTCAATTATATGAGTGATTTCTGACGTGATTTTTAACGTGATAAATCACGTGAGAATTCAAGTGATCTATCACGTGATTGATCGTATGATAAATCACGTGTTTTTTCTCGCCAGGGTTGTACTACAATTCTACACTCGGCCTAAAAAAGCCCACTTTACGCACTTGGAACACAATATACGAATTTCGCCCGAGTTTAGCGGGCAATACAGTATTACCCGACGTTCCAAATAGTCACTCTAGACTGTATTAAGAGAATGTCGTAGCTAAAGCTTCGCAAATCCGCCACGGGGTATTTTACACTTCCAAACTTTTAGAAAAAAAACAAATTCGATCGAAATTTTATTCGGTAGAACGATCTATTAAACTTAACCCAATGGCGCTGTAGGTTTCTCATTGTAAGCTTTATTTAAAAAGTTTTATGTAAAATTAGGTTATCACAATTATTTTGAGGTTAGATACGATCGCGTAAACATCAGTTCGTATTTCCAAATTTTTAGAGAATGTAAAAGTTCGATCGACATTTCCTTCGGTAGATTTATTAATATTAACACTACGGCGCTGCAGACTCGGCTTTTCTTTAAAAGCTTTATTTAAAAAATGATATGTGTAATAGAAAAACAGTGCTTTTAGCTACCACATTCTAGTAAGTACAAAAAATGCAAAAATCGTTCGCGTGTTACATAAATACTTTATTTTTATATATTTATTATGTATCAATCAGATCCAATTTTCGATCGAGTATTAGCGTCAACTGGGCTTTATAACTTCAAAATAGTTCTTTAAGCAATGTTGTCGAAAGGAAGTACGTAAATTTTCTATAATAGCTTGAGACAACGCTTTTAAATGTACAGTATGTTATAAATAAATATTTTGTGCAAAGGTATTTACAATTAAGAAGAAGAGTTTTGTAAAATAAATCTGTATATGTGCAAATCCAGAAAAAGCCGGACACTTTAGGGGGTCTGAGTGAACAAATTTGAAATTTGATAGCGCACCTACCCGACGACATTTTTTTCGTTCTTTAGGTCATATAGAACCCGAAAAACCTTGGGTTCCCAAGATTAAAAAATACCTATTTTTTGCGGGCAGTTCAAATTCTCTTATGGGAATTTAACACGGGGAAAATTAACGAAAACCAGGAAAATGTCATATGATTAGATATGTGATTTACCATATGTATATTTTTAGTAGGGTAGCGTAACAATTTTTGCTTGTCTGTCTTCGCTAGCTGATCCACGCCGAAGCCCATGGCTCCGGGGGCAAAATTCACACATGGGTGTTTACATGAGAATTTAAACTACAGCACTTGAGATAAAGACAAGTAGATATATTGTTTTAACAACTTGAAACAAATCACCATGCAACATTTCAGCCCTCAAGTATGATAAATTTTAATTCAGAGCAAAATTAAATTCTCAATGATTGTACGATTACTTTTTTCAATTTTTCTTTTTAAGCATCTACATCAAAAATTAAACATCTTTCATGAATACACTGCATATACGGCAGAATACTGACAGATACTGCTTGCGACTGACTCAAACACTGAGTTGGGAGAATATCTGTCAAGATCATCACTTGTACACTTCATTGTTGATAATCTTGAACACACAAATTTCACCTGATTTTGTTTCTAATATTCACACTTACATAAAAACATGCATGCCAGAATAGTATACATATATGTTAGTGACTTTTGAGTGTGATTATATGTAAAGTATGTATCAATATTCAAGGTTAGGTTACTGCTCTTAACACATTACCTTGTATTTTCAAAATTTATTGTAGAATCCTTTTTTTAAACGTAAATGATTTTAGAATTTACTGCGTTAAAAGAAATTTGATTATTAAGTTTATGGATTTTATGTTATAAACCTATTGGTGGAGTCAAGTACTCAACATAATGTGGGCATATATTATGTTGACATATTATGCTAAGAAAAATATGACCAGTAGTTATTCACCGGCCATATCTTATAGCGTAGTTTCTACGAGGGTCACAATGTCGGCAAAGGGTATGAAGACGCCATCCTCGATCTCAGTGACAGGCAGCTTTAGACTTTGCACCTTGTTAATATTACTGTCCAACCCAAAAATAATATCTTTAGTCTTCCCGAGATTGAGGCGAAGCGCGTTCTCAGACGCCCAGACCGCCACTGCACGCGCCACAGCTGACAGACGGTCCACACTCCTGCTCAAGTCGTCCCTCGCTACCTGCGTATAGGTTTTAAGGTCATCAGCATACAGCAAATGCTCGACACTATCCGATAATTCGCCCTTAGGGCCTTTAAAAGAGGCCGAAATGTCTCTGAGATCGTTGATGTAAAGACTAAAGAGAAGAGGAACCAGGACCGAGCCCTGTGGAACGCCAAGATTGTTAGTGACCCAATCAGAATTGCCAACTGTTTTCGTAACCATTTGATGGTTACGCCCTGTAATATATGACTTTATCTACAGAACTACAGACCTAGAGAAACCCATTCCTATTAGCTTTCGAAGAAGTTTAAAGGGCGAAATCGTGTCGAACACCTTACTGGAATCAAACATCAGGAGGATAGTAAGCAGTTGCTTTTTGCTATTAATACCCGCCCTAATGTCCTCTGACAGACTCAGTAGTGCTATTTGCGTGCTGTGATAACGCCGAAAGCCTGTCTGGCGTGTATCAAGAAGCTTCCCCGACTCTAAATACTCGGATATCTGGTCGTGAACAATCTTCTCTAGAACCTTGGCAAGAAAACATAACAGAGCGATCGGACAAAAGTCTGAGGCGGCTGATGGAATAGCCGTCTTCTTGAGGGGCACTAAACAGGCCTTTTTCCAGGCTCCAGAGAAGACGCCACTAGACAGAGAAGAGTTAAAAATAGATGCAAGGTGTTGGCCTAGGACCGGAAGGGATTTAGCAATGACATCCTGAGGAATGCCATCTTCCCTTTTTGCCTGTGATGAAAAATGCGCAACGGCCAGGACCACGTCCAAGAAAGTGATTTCACGGAAAGTGAATCCAGCTTCACTGGCCGTCGCCACAATTTCATCCAAGTTCACCTCGCTCTCTGATCTTGAAACGGAGACCCCAGCAAAGTAGGCCTCCGAAATTCTGGCCTGAATAAAAGTCTCTCGCGCCTCGATTATGCGCTGTTCTGCGCGATATATACATTTATTTACATATATAAATTTACATTTAGATATTCACATATATAAATTTTAGATAGAGAACCAAATAATTTCAAAAGATTGATTTCAGAAAATATTTTCATTAACATTAATAATAATAACATTCATAAACAAGAAGATTTTAATTTAATTATTAAACAATATAATAGATTAAATAAATATTTAAATAAATCACATTCCTTTAGTGTAGTTATTCTCTTTTTAAAATTTTTATGTATTGCGTATAGGCCGTAGATGTGTGTGTGTGTGTGTCAATACGTACTTGCGTTTTCATATGCGTCTTCCACTGACTGAGAAAACTTTATGACTATGTAGACGTTATCGTCTCTCCGTGATACTATTTATTTATTTGTTTTTATTAGTATGGTATTATAGGTATGGTATTTGTAACAACAAAGTTTATGATATTCTATACATATTGTAAAAAATATTTTTATACGTGTAAATGTTTTATTTTTCTGTTTTTCTTAATAAAGGCTTGAAGAGGTCCCCACCCGGGACGAAACGTCGCCAAATGTTTATATAGTATTACTTTGTTTTTGTTTTTTTCTGGAAAACTAGAAGTTATCCTCCCACGTTTGCGTCCGATTACTATTATCCAATGATGTTATGTCTATTCGGAAAGGTCGCCATCATGTTGTTCGCATTCAGCACTATACTTCATTGTCGTCAGTATAGATTACGTCAATCCATGTATGAGACTCCCCGACGTGGTGTGTCGCGCCATGTTCAACTAATTTGAGATTCAACTCACAGGCCAAATCCTTGAAAAAATTCGCATCATGAGACGTCGACAACATGTTTGCGTTTAGATTCCCCATGATTATACGATGATTATAGTCTTCCGCATATAGTTTTAATTTATCAACCAGGTCAGAGTTGGTCGTGAAAGAAATATCCGGTGGTCTATAGATAACGGAGAAAAAAATGGGGGGCATGCGGCCCTTTTGAATTTTACACATAAGGTACTCTGGAATCCCGGGCTTTCTACCATCCGTCGTTGTTGGAGATGAGCACAGCATGGTCGCCTTGTAACTATTGTGGATGTATAGTGCCACACCTCCTCCCTGAATATTCCTATCCTGTCGAAGGACAGAGTAGCCCTTTACCTGAGCAAATGCATGGAGAAAAAAAACAGTAGCGTTTACTGAACCTAATTAAGTAAAGCAGTTCAGTAGATGCTACTGCACAGACTTCAGTAAAATCTACTTAACTGCGTGCGACAGCGAAGAGGGACGGCGCACCTAACCTAAAAAAAGTACCTATACTAGTATGGTGTAGCGTGAAACACGAGAGAGAAAGAAAGAGATATATAAATATGCAATATAATGTGTCTCATCTGAGACGAAACACAAACAACGTCGGATCTGCGCCAATCACCATTCCCTGTGCTCATAACTTCTGTCTGAGGTGCCTTCGCGGTACAGTCAAGCATGGCCTTCTTATATTATTATATGGCCTTATTTTGTTGGTTTTACAAACCAACTATGACTAAGGCTGTGTCGAACATAGTAATAATATCTATCATGCAATTATTATTTATAAATTTTATTTAGTACTGAAGTTAGTTACCGAACTGTTCGTTCAGTTGAAACTACGCGAGTGACTTCAGTTAGATTTACTTAATAGCCGTTACTGAAAAATTTAGGTTACATTTACCTAAATTTTGAGTAAGCGCAACGTTTTATTTTTCTCCGTGTACATCGTCGACGCTCGGCTCGAAACGCGACTCAGCCACGCCAAAGAGATGGTAGCAGTCGCCAGGAATTGACGAAACATCTCCATGTGCCTGTTTAGCGAGGTAGCGTTGATAAATCCGAGTTGAGATCCGGTGCACGGCCCAGTCCCAGTGATCTCATTACCGTTATGTACCGCTGTCACATTATTTACAAGATTGTCATTACTCGTCGTACAAGAAAATGACTCAGCGATGTCTTGCAAGTCAGTTCCCGCATTTTTGCCAAGAAACGACCGCTTCTATGCCAGACGTACTTAAAACTAAGACCGCTAGCTATACTTTTAAGACTTTTAAACTGCAAGAACGATTATTTACTTAACAATTCATTTATGAAGATTTTATTTTGAATCAGGCAATTACTCGTTTCCTGGGATAAATGCGAGACGTTGATATGGCGCGTGTTTAAGCCGCTTATCTTGTGTTTTGCTCGCATGATATTTTTTACGATCATATGGTTCGACAGACGGACAACGCACGGCGATGGGCGCCCGTTGACAGTTACCACTTGCGTATTCGGACAGAGTAACCACGTAGACACAATCCCTAGCGGCGGACGGCAGAACAGTAGCGAGGACTGCGTGAGCCACGTCCCCACGTTCTTGTTCCGTACAATCAGAAATACGAGATAATTATCTCTGCAGTGGATTCTCCACTGTTCATCCCGTCCGTCGGAGAGGAGCGCCCGCCAGCGGAGTGTTCTCGACCCTCCCCTTGGCGCTTACGAGCCCGGGTGTGACGACAGATTTATAATCTCTGAGCAAGACGAAGACTCGAGACGCCTCCGCGATACATATATCCGCACTATTGTCTCCATCATTATTTTTATTATTCCTATTACTAAGACTAAGACTAAGGTTACGACTAAAGTTACGACTAGTACTAGAACTGCCATCATCACCATTTATACGAGTCTCTACCCTATGCATCACTCGCATAGCATCACCAAGTCTCTCCCGAAGGGCTTTATTCTCTTGTGAGAGCAGAAGGCGATCTTTTTATAGTTCTTCCAGCTTAGAAACTTGCTTTACAATTTTCTCCTCGAGTGACGAAACCCTCTCCACCAACCTGTCAATCATTTCCAGTGCTGCTGGGGCAGGGTCTGATCTCCGGTTGATGGCATCAAGTCTCCTCACAAGCAGAGTCTTGAGATCATTAACTGATCTCTCAATGAGCTCAAACTGGTTGCTAAAAAGAGTAAGCATGGATGATAGCAGTGTGCAATAGCGAAGCGCACTCATATCCACCGAAGAATTGATTTGGGCGTGCTTCCCATCACTGGCTTTGCTAGTAGAGACGGCCGGCGTCGAAGCAGAAAATTCTTCCCTCAGAGAAACATTGTTGTTTGTGTCATTCGTAATCGATATATCAGTCTTGTTCTCATTAGTATTATTAACATTATCGTCAGTATTATTTACATCAGTATTTTTATTTTTAATGTTATAATCTCCTTTATCTTTATCCTTCTCTAGTTCTAGTCTAGGCGCAGATTTTCGTTGCGTTTTTATTATGTTTATTGTGTTGTCTTTTTTTTTAGTTTTACAAGCTTGATATTAGTAGTTGCATTTGTCTGTGACATGCCAACTCGTGCAAACATTGTGAAATATTGCAGAACAGATTTTGACACATTTCACACGAGGGGCGAGGCATTTTTAATAAATTGTTACAATAATAAATTAATAAATAGATCAATAAGTCAATACATAAATAAATAAATGTCAGAGAGTAAATCAAATAAGCAACAGAGTTACGTCAAACAATAAATAAATAAACAAATAATTACATAAATGAATAGTGACTAGTGACAACTAGGTACGGACAAACATTTCCCGGTCTACAAAATTCAAATCTGGCGCGTTGAAGAGCTACCAGACTGCACATGCGCGTGAGCCGAATCAGTGCTGCCAACTGTTGCTCGAGTAATTTAAGTTGCGATGGTGTTGCACTCTTGCGACAAAATATCGATTCTCGATCGCGGCGATGATTTCGTACTTATTGAGCGATATATATATGGATGATTCTCTGTGAGATCAGCCAGCCAAAATTTTTTTTCTTCTGCAACCCGCGGTAAATGTTATACGTACCCTATAAGCCATTTAAACTTTAAAATCAGGATTTGAGAGGGTTTGATCATCCGGATCCTGACCAAAAAATTCCTGCAGATTCCTTTTTTTAGTCCCAAAGTACTTGTACAAGTGCCGTAATATCACAAGCATAAGCCTTTATGCTAAAAATCAATTTTGCAGTCTATAATGCTAAAATATGATTTTAATACCACTATATGTTTATGTGCAACGCTTACCACCAACAGATTTATAGAGTTAGTTTGCATAAAAAGAAAGACATTTTTGCAATAAAAAGTTGATATTGCATGGGTATTCCTTACTAGAAATATGCATCTTTTTAATAACTTATTAAAATGCAGTGTTCCGATAATATATAATTGACAATTCATTGCTTGCACTGGATAATTAGCAAAGAAATCATAAAACTTTGATCTCTTGCATTACTAAGATACATACTTATGTCACAGAACAGAGTAAATACATTTTATATACCTTCAAAAATAACCTAATAATTTTTAAAGCTCCTACAATACCATTATTAATTATATGATTTTTATTCTTATATTTGGCCAGAGAAAATTTACTTAAGAAACAAGATATAATGTTACCTAAACCCTTATTAGTTATGCATTATTATGTGAGGTGATGGTGCATATATGCTTATCGTCGAGATCTGAGTTACACAAATTTCAATCACTTTGAGATTCTAGAAGTTGCACTTTTAATTTTGTACAAGAGTGAGAAAATATTTTTACACTATGGCAATACGTGAATTATTTTTTTATATACAAATAAATAGATATCCCAGCATAGGTCCCAGAATGGGTCTTGACCATTTTATAATCTAAAAAACTCCATCTAATTTTTGATGTCTCATAATAAACCCTCTACGGGACTGAAAAAAATACAAGTATATTCTACGGGAAATTCTAAGAAAAAAAGTATTCTTATGATTTTTTGTTATTTTTCTTCCTTGCCAAGCTAAAAATCGATGAAAATTTCGAAATTTGATACAAAATTAACTACTGTTATGTCCGATATTCGTCGATTTTTAGCTCGACAAGAAAGCAAAATCACGAAATATGTCAAGAATACTTTTTTTTTAGAATTTTTCGTAGAATTTAGTTGTATTTTTTTCAGTCCCGTAGAGGGTTTATTTTGAGACATCAAAAATAAGATGGATTTTAGGGACTTTTGCACTATAAAAAGCTATCTCCATGAATTTTTTGGTAGTCCTAGTTCGGATCAAAATCTTGCTTTTACTAATATTAAGGTTCAAATGGCTTATAAGACAGGTATAACATATATCTATGCATTTAAAAGTATTTTTATTGAAAAAGTTAGAAAATTTTACAAAAAATACTATCGGTATATCTATAATAAAAAATGCTTCCCTGGGAAGCTATGAATTAATTAAAATGTGTACAAAATGCAAAAAATGCTTAGATCACCTACTTTGACCCTCTGTAACTCGAAGAATAATGATGAAAAAAATCTGAAAAAATTTAGGGATACGCATAGATACCTAAGGAACATATTTCCAGACTTATCCCGATATTTATTTTTTGACCGCCCGATTTCACAGAGAACCACCCATATATATATATATATATATATATATATATATATATATATATATATAAAATACCAACATGGCGTTGGGAGGCAACGAGCCTCCCGACCTCGGTGGAGAAGTTTTTTATAAATGCCATCCGAATAAAAAAGTAACCGCAGTCGTTTGCATAATTTGTGAAAGTTTGTATCATAGAAGTGATTTTAATAAACTAAAAAACACCATTGCAATCAGTGATTCGTAATTTGCCCAGACCATTCAGACTTGGATCTAACCTCAAAAACAAGTGATGTGGCGCTTAATGACTCGGCTAAAATTATCATAGCACAAATAAAATTAAGACAAAGAGAACCGATAAGAGAAGAATACTTAAACGACATAATTAATAAAACCAACAATGTAGATCTAAACGTGTCAAGTGAACAATCTGAACTCGAAACGCTAAAAATTGAGAATAATCTGTTGAAACAGCTGGTTACAGAAATGAAAGATAAAAACCAATTACTAAACAGTGCATTAAATAAAAAGCATGAAGATGTACCTAATATACCAACCTACTCACAAGTAACCAGTAAAGAAATTAACAAGGAGGTTATCAAGCAGAAGAGAATACCTAAACTAATTATAAAAAAGAAGAATACTGACGACAGAAATAATCTAACATACTTAGCCTCACACTATCTAAATAAAAAGAAAACAGTACAAAGAAAATAATTTTCAAAAATGACAATGAAATAATAATCGACTGTATGAATGAAAATAGTGCCATAGATGCTGAAAAAATTCTGAAAGAAAAACTATCATCAGTATGTGAAATAAAGAAGGAAGAGGTCAAAAAACCAAAACTAAAAGTCGTAGGAGTGGATAACTTTGAGAAGATGAGTTTGAAAGATATGGAAGCTGACATTAATGAAAGAAATTTTAAAGATTTGAAAACCAGCTACACCGCAATTCACCATTTCGAAAATAAGAGAACAAAACAGATTAGCATCATAATTGAAGTCTCCTCAGAAATTTACAAAAGAATAAAAGATAACAAAAACAGAATTTTCATTGGATATCAAAACTGTAGAGTATATGATGATATCAACATAAGGCCTTGCTACAACTGTGGAAGGTTTGGACACAGTGGACATAAATGTCGCAACGACAAAGTATGCTTAAAATGCGCGGGTTCACACAATTCAATAAACTGTGTGATAACGACGGAGGTAAAATGTGTAAACTGCATTTTTCATAATAATAGGTACAAAACCAATTACGACATTCAACATGTGGCAAACGATAGCCAGTCTTGTCAAGTGCTCAAGAACAAAATAAGAAAATACGTGGAGTCAACTGATTACCCAGTGAGTCCTACAATAACAAGATATATCGGCAATATAGACATCTCGACTAACAGAGCTCAGTCGGCAACAAGGATTGGATCGGTTTCGTCATTACTATCGTCTCCTTCTGCCAGTCAGCATAATCTAAGAAGATTTCACACACATGGATAACAACATTGAAGTAATAGAAAGTGTACAAAATGAAAATGTTAAGAAAGAAACTGTATTTAGAAATATCAAGGCTTTCAATAATTATCTAAAAAATAACCAAGAAAATATTCTCTATGTCAATATTAGAAGTTTAAATAAAAACTTTGATAAACTACAGATCTTTATAGAAAGGCTTGAGATTAAACCACTAATGATATTTTGCGTAGAAACCTGGAATCTAGAATATCATAATTATTTTCAATTAACAGGGTATAACATGTATTACAATAATAGTAGAATAAATAGGTCGGATGGAGTAATGGTTTACATTGATGAAAGCCTAACGGAGAGTACAGAAATCGTACGAATAGGGAAACTCAGAGTTATAAATACATGTTTAAAATTAGATAAGGAAAAGAAAATAGAAATATCAAGCGTATATAGATCTCATGACATTTAAAAAATTGATTTCATTAGTAACATTAAGGAATACCTAAAAAAGAAACAAAATACCAAAAATCATCTAATTATTGGTGACTTTAATATAGATATACTAAAACTAGACAATATAAGTCAGGAGTATTTGAATAACTTCTTAGAAAAAGGATATGTGCCAGGTTTCCAAACAATAACTAGACCAGCAACATCTGATAATACAGGTTCTTGCATTGACAATATCTTTATTAAAACTAACACAATCGAAACATACACTTGTAAAATAGAACATATGATCACAGATCACTATCCGCTACTAATAACGCTCAAAAAAATTAAAATCAGTAATTGGCACGAGAAATTAGAATGCATAGATTATAGGAAACTAGACAAAATCGCGGACAAAGAAAATTGGAATGAGATATTGTCAATGAATGATCCTAACCAAGCTGTTAATTCACTAATTGCTAAAATAAAAAACTGTACCGCCCAAGCAACAACTACTAAAAATAAAAATAAGAAACTAGAAAAAAATAAGCGAAGGCATAGCTGGATAACAAGTTCAATTATAAACTCTTGTAATAGAAAAGAACAATTATACAGGGTGACCCAATTTAAACGGGCACCGCTCATAACTCGTCAGGGACAGCCACAATCGAAAAAATGGTAGAGACCAAAGTTGTAGGATATCGAAGGGGCAACCCGATGGTGACCTTGGATTTGACTTTGAACGCGTTTTTCAAGGTCATTTGAAGGTCAACTTTGGTTTTTTAAATAGGAACCCCATTCTTTTATTGCGGGAATGGAAAGAGCGGTAAATTTTACGTTCAGAATGGTATGTTCGGTTGCGGCACTGAAGGTCATCTCAATGTCCTGCAGCCAGAATGAAACCCCGCCTACGTAATTCCTCTAGCAACGCCAAATTAAAAAAAAGTGGTAGAGACCATAGTTGTAGGACCTGAAAATCCACCCTGCTACGTCCTCGTCGTGGATCCTGGACATCAAGTTTTATAATGATGACAAAACTCAGGAAATGGTACGCTAAATGATTAAAATCTTTTCTTCTATTTTAAATTTACTACTTCGTTTAAAGTGCAACATTTTACACGCTTTCAGGATCCGGAGTCGAAAAAGTGGGTGCTGTTTGAAAAAAAATAATTTGACCTTGAAATGACCTTGTAGGACTGGCTCAAATTCGAGGTCACAATTCTCCCCCCCCCCCC
>QLYP01000704.1:0-46171 GCA_016647725.1 Nasonia giraulti
AAATTTTGTTATTAAGGATGTTTAAACATTTTTTCCAATTTTTTTTAGTCGGTTTAAACATTTTTATTATAAAATTATGCCAAAAAATATATGTTTTCAACCCCTAAAAAATAGGGGATGCTACCCTTACTCTTCAAATCACCATGAAATACTTGCTCTTTTTGTAAGAAATAACCTCCAATTTGTTTCATTGAAAAATATTAATTTTAAGCTGAGATATTTAAAAAAAACGCTTTTTGGGGGTTAACTTTAGGGGAGGTTTTTACCCCTTAAAATTGAAAATTAGCCGATAAAAAAAATACGTGTCTCTTATTTTTTTATGTTCTACAACATATATGAAAATCATCAAAATCGGTGAGTTCGGGTTGGGTACCTTTCCTTGTCAGTAGTGGCAGTAGTACTTAACGCAACGGACGTGGCCCAGTCTCGGACGTGCAGATGCAGCAGTTCGGACGGGCATCGTAGCGGCTCGTCAGTAACGCACGGACGAATATCGTTCGCTCTCGAGATGCTCGCAGGAACCACAACAAACACGCGTATAGTAGCAGCGCGAGCTACTCGTGTGGATAGCGCAGCGAGACTAACTCTAGTCGCGTCTCTCCCGGCCGTCGGCACATCGTTGTCATATCTCGCCAACGTTGTGCGGCCAGGCGGCAACCGCGCTACCTATACTCTCACTCTCTCTGTCTCTATCTTGCCTAGTCTCTGGTTCTCGCTCGTTGGCAGCTTGCTGAAACAATAATCTTATTACAATTAGTACATGATTAGCCGTTAGACATTTGACGTGCACTCGGCCGTCACAACATCCTCCCCCAGACGCTGTGTACCCTGCCAGGTGTACCAGCTCGCACTGATTGTCAGTTATGTCTAACTGGGTAATAAGAACTTGTAATAAATATCAATTTTTACAAGGAAAACTTAACTTTTTATTATCATCATTAATTAGATAATACAAATAATGAAAGAAGTATAAAAAAAATAGTTCATTTTTAGTCTCTTGCCTCTCTTTTTACATACGGCCGTTGGCCAGTACGGCAGTCTTTTGCCTCAAAAAAAAAAAACATTAAGAGAGAAAGAAGAGAAATAAAAAAAAAACAAAATGCTTCATTGCACGGAATTGAGGTAAGGTACAAGAGGAAATGAAGTGGTTCGGCAGTTAGCCTGAGCTTCTTCTTCTACTTCTTCTTGTACTTGTCGCCGTATGTTAAGTCCATTCCATGGACGTCGTAATTGGGGCACTCGTCCAATCGAGCAATACCTCGGTATCCGCAAATGGGGCATTGCGGTCCAGGTTCTGAGTAAGTCGGCAGCCTGTTTCTCGCTCGACGCTTCAATTCACGGTTACGGTCGAACTCTTTGTTCAACTGTTCGTTGGTTGGAGTCGGCCGTTTCTCTACGGCTGTTACTGCTGGAGCGGCCGTGGTTTTCGACGTCGTGTCGAATCTGACCTTACGGCTGTTGGAGTGTGTGTGTATATGTGTGTGTAACGCGTCTGCATTCGTGCAGTCGTGCAGACGACGTATACTGCATCTGATTGCGACATTGCACAACCGTGCGCCGAAAATCAGAGTGAGTACTCTGACCTCTGTGTCAGCACTTCTCGTGCGCGTGAATGACGACTGTAAGGCGTAAGCGTCGATCCTTTGTGGCGAATGCTGATTGGATTACCGCGATCTTCTTCATCTAAATTTCATAACCGCGTGAATCGGTACCGAGGCTTTAAAAACCCCGGAGCCGATCCGCGCAGTGCCTTTTAGCGTAGTGACTTGCGCACTAGCTAACTGGTTCTAAGGTGAAGCGGCAGTGTTTGCTAGTGTTAGTGTTTGGACAGTGCTAAATCCGTCCAACACCTTTGGAGCGTGCGAAATCCGTTCCTTGGCATAGCATACACCGGATAGCCCTTTGAATACAGATCAGTGCCACAGAGAAAAGTACAAGCTAAGGAGCGTCTAGTGGAATCTCCGACGTTAGCAAGAGCAGTTGATTATTCTTACTTTAAATTGCCACGTGAACGCGTGTAGATCGTACAGCCAGCATCTGCCACAAAGGGTGATTAGAACCATCTGAAGTGCGCAGGATTACAATAACTGTAAATTGTTAAGATAAATTATAGGAACATTACAATTAATAAATAAATAAGACTAAACTAGCTAAAATACTGCTGTAAAACGACAAAATCCAAAGCTAATAATATCGAAACTCCGTCAACTCTGTAAACCGAACGTCTGTGAAGTGCTCTGGGCCAATAAATACATAACAATCAATATAAATAAAACTCTTGTGTACTAAATTGATAATAATAATTAAACCTTAATAAGAACAAAGAAATTCAAATCAGCTTCGCAGTCACGACGTGCAGGTGAGAGTACATTACTTCAGCATCACTAGCATCCACACACGAGGCGAGTTAAGCGGACATAATACGGAGTCCGCAGGACACAGAAGTGTCACAAGCGACTTGCCTACAATGACCGTCCGCATGCAAATACGCGTCCGCGCAGACTAGTAGCTCGGGACGTCTTCAATTCCACAGTCCGCGTGTAACTTTAATAACAGAACAAGCTCTCGAGCCGAAGGCTAGTTCTCGCGAATAAATAATTTGTAAGACTCGCGCAGCCCGTTCTACTAGCTAGTACGGTCTTCACACATGTTAAGCGACCCCAAAAACCCACGAGTAATGAGTTTTGACTAATTATGCTATAAATTCCCATAAAACTCTTTGAGACGTCGTTTATACTGTCCACCCTGGGCACAAGGTATCTGGGAGGCCGTTGCCTTTGCGATATTCGTGTTCGCCAACCCCCAAAACCCCCGAGTAACTAACTTCGACTAATCATATTACGAATTCTTATAAAATTCGAGGAGACAACGTTTATGCTGTCCACCCTGGGCACCAGGAACCTCGAAAGCCGTGGTCTTTGCAATATTCGTGTTCAGCGAACTCAAAAACTTCTAAGTAACTAGTTTTGACTAATTATGTAACAAATTCTCCTTAAACTTTTTAGGACGACATTTATACTGTCCACTCTGGGCACAAGGTATCTCAGAGGCCGTTGCCTTTGCGATATTCGTATTTAGCGACCCCCAAAACCCCCGAGTAACTAGTTTCAACTAATTATGTTAGGAATTATCATAAAACTCTCGGAGACAACTTCTATACTGTCCACTCCGGGCACCATGTATCTTCGAGGCCGTTGTCTTTGCGATATTCGTGTTTAGCGACCAAGTAAAACCTAAAACACCCGAGTAACGAGATTTGACAAATTACATTACGAATTCTCATATAACTCTAAGAGATGACGTTCATACTGTCTATCCTAAGCACCAGGTATCTCGGAGGCCGTTGCCTTTGCATGCAGGTTAGAAAATTAAACCGTGTATAATGAAATAAATTAGATTGGAATTCGGCCATCTATTTTTCATCGCATTTAATATTTCCATAACGTGACTTCCAGTAGGTAGTGTAATAGGTGCAATTGGTTGTTACAAGGCGGGTATGCCGCGAGATCATAAGATGCTCTCTTTGTCAGCCGACCTTGAACAATAAGGCAAGCCGAAGGAAGTAAGTTCTACGTTAATATTTGGTTGCCCTTAAAAGAGTAGATTGTAACCGTGGCATTCAGAAGGCGTGAGAGATAAGCGCTGCTTGCCGAGTCGTGGCTATAGGAAGCCTACTACTAGACGCGACCAAAACGGGATCCGAGTGCCCCCTACTATATCTTCAAGGACTAAGTCAACCGGTAGATAATTCGGTGAACCTCGGTCGTTTGGCCGCTTGAGCGTCAAGGCACTGGGAAGGTGTGGACTTGGTCCGGGAAGCAAGCTTTGACCGGTCGCTCGTCCAAGAAGGAAGGGAAACCTCGACCTAGTGCGAGTAGTGTCGGAGCGTCCGAGAGTGGAGCGCTCTGCCGGTCGACCGTCTTGCTTGACTGCGCGAGACGAACTGGTAAGAAGGAGTCGGAGTCGGACCTTTAGTCCGGGAGCGCGGACCTTACCGAAGGCCATGTTCGAGAGGGTAGGGAGGTCTGCACTAGGCCGAAGTCGGGAGACAACTGACGTTCGCGCCCAAGCGCACCCTATACTTATAGGCATTCGGTAGTAGGAGTAGGGGTACTTGCGCGCAAGGGACTGGGAGAGAGGGAATCGGGCATAAAAGTAACTGCGCGCGGCAGTCGTTGAGAGGGGGGGGGGGGTATGAAGGTGTAATAGGTGGAATAGGCGTAACTAAGATACTAAGATCAGATAAGTTTATTTGTAATATACAAATGCATATATTACGTTATTTTATTGTTTATTCTTGTCTTAATTTCAAATGACCTCAAAATAAGCTGTATGTGTAGGTGCTCTGCAATGGGTAGAATATTGCGCGTATGAAAACAACAAAAAATCGTCATCATCAGGGAAAGTAAACTATTCAGAACCACGAAAAAAGATATATTTATGTTTCTTAATTATTTATTGATGGTTAGCTATACATATAGGCTCAATGCAATGCAGGTTAGAAAATTACACCATGTTATACACCACTCGCACTTGACAACGAAAGCCGCTAGCAACTTTGGAATAACATGACATTATCAGGGCATATGAGTAACTTAGAATTTAAAAAAAAAAAAGATTATTTTAATAATTATCAAAGTCAAAGGGCACGATAGTACCGTGGAAAACATATAAAATGACTGCAGACACTGCCACACTTTATATTCTTTAAAATATTAGCATTTCTAACCTCTTTAACAAGTTCAGACATGAATCTAAATTATTGTTATTTTCTTTCTTAATCAGTACTGCTTTCATAGATAATACAAAAATCTATCTATATAGACACACACACACACACACTATATTAAAATGTTATATTTGGTCTATTTTGTAAAAACCCTCTAAAACTCGTAAAAACAAACAAATTAAATCTATTTTACGGTAGAAATGTATTTTCAACGTGAATCATTTAGGTTACCGAAAAAAAGTCGAATATTTAGGATACATTGATTCTGAAAAAGGAAAATCAGCTGATCCAAAGAAAATTCAATCTGTTGTAAATTGGACAATTCCTCATAACAAAAAGGTTGTGTTGAGTTTTGTGAATTTCTGTGGTTATTATAGGCGTCTCATTAAAGGATTTGCTGATATAGCAAAACCTTTGTATAAATTAATTGAAAAATCGACTAAGTTCATATGGTCAGAAGATTGTCAAAAAGCCTTTTCAAAATTAAAAGAGGTTCTTACAAAACCTCCAATTTTGGCATTTCTTTCTCTTTCTTCTGAATTTATTTCAGATACTGATGCTTCTGATCATGGAATTGGGTCGGTTCTTTATCAGAAGCAAGATGGAATCGAACGTGTCATAGGTTATTATAGTAGAGTCCTTTCTAAACCGGAGAGAAATTATTGCGTCACTCGACGTGAACTCCTCGCTATTATAGAATCATTAAAACATTTGTATCATTACCTTATCGGTAAACCTTTCATAATTAGGACTGATCATTCCTCTTTAACTTAGTTATCGTTTAAAGAACTAGATGGACAATTAGCTCGTTGGTTAGGGAAATTGGATCAGTATGACTACAAAATTGTTCACAGGAAAGGTAATTTACATGGAAATGCTGATGGACTTTTAAGACGCCCTTATGAAGATTTTTCATGTAAATATTGTTCCAGAGTAGAAGAAAAATTCAATGAAGAGACTATTTACCGTATTATTTTTGAAGAAAATACATCGGACGATTGGAAGAAGAGTCAAGCAGAAGATGAGGCTTTTATTTGTCAAACGAAGAAATTACAGAAAAAACCAGCATGGCAAGAAATTTTTTCGATGGATGAATTCACTAAAATCTATTGTTCACAATGGGATTCGTTAGTGTTGATTAATGGAATTTTGTATAGAGAATGGGTTTCAACAAATTTAGATCATAAAATTCGTCAATTGGTTGTTCCTATAGATAAAATCAAAGATATTTTAGAAGAAGCACATGATTAACCATCTGGAGGACATTTCGGAGTAAACATAACTTTAGATAAAATTAGAAAAAGATTTTATTGTGCTACTTGCTAGAGAGATGTAGGAAATTAGTGTAAATCCTGTGAAGTTTGTATTGCAAAGAAAGGTCCTCCAGATAAAGGTCATGGTGAGATGAAGATTTACAATTCAGGAGTTCCATTCGAACAACTTCAAATGGATATTTTAGGTCCAATTTCTTCTTTAGGCAATAAATACCTCTTAGTTGTGACAGACTGTTTCTCGAAGTGGGTTGAAGCTTTTCCTCTCTCTAATATGAGAACAAAAACCATTGCTAAGATTTTCGTTGATCAGATTGTCTGTAGGTATGGGGTACCTTTAGAAGTAAATACTGATCAAGGAACAAATTTCGATTCGAAATTGATTAAAAATTTGTCTGAGTTGTTAGGAATTAAAAAGACAAGAACATCACCAATAAACCCACGATCAAACGGTAGAAAGACAACACCAAAAACTACTTCACTATCTCATAAAATACATACACGACAATCAGAAAGACTGGGATCGCTGGGCTTCACTATTTCTGTTAGCTTACAGGTCCTCCAAACATGCGACGACCGGAGCTACTCCAGCTGAGATGTACACCGGTTTTGATCTGAGGCTTCCGTTGGACTTAATTCGAGGGTGTCTACCACAGGAGGTCGAGATTAAAGGAGACGGAGACTACGTACACAGGCTTCGGAGGAAACTCAGCGAGATCCATAAAATAGCACGAGACCGGATTAACTTACAATCGGAAAAGACAAAGTCTTGGTACGACAAACAAGCTCTCAACGTTGAATATTCGCAAGGACAAAAAGTTTGGTTCTTCAACCCTCGAAGAACTAAAGGAAAAGCACCAAAACTACAGTCGAATTGGTAAGGACCTTGGGAGGTTGTGAAAAAAATCAATGACGTCGTCTATTGTACTCGTCGTTCACCAAGACCTAAATCCAAGATAGTCAACATCAATCGTCTTGGGACTTACACTGAGAGAGATACCCATCAATGAAGACTGCTCTGTTCACGATTCTTTTGAGCTATGTTTTTTCCCGTGGGCGTGAAGGTAAATACCGGAGCAAGGACTTGAGGTGAGATTCCACGGCATGTCAACTACCCCCCTCTTGTCTGAAGACCGATTTCGACCGACCGTATGATCAGAAAATAAGAAGAATGATTGAAGAAGATTGTTCAAGAGACGAGTCCGTCTTAGTCCTGTTAAGTGATGATTGGAATGACGTCTGTAAGCATTGCTCGGTAACTTGATACCTAAGATGGGTCAAGGTAGAGGATGTTGATGTCAGTTCCTGTAAGTCATCATTGGATTGTAAGAGGATCAACCCGCTTGAAGGATGGATGGTAGTAGTATATGGCCTGGTATGGAGAGACTGGGCGTGGCCTAGAGTGACGTCACCAGTCCCGTGGCTGGCGCCAGTTGTTTATGTAAACAGAAGTCCATGTTTATATCAACAGTAGCTGATAAGGTTAATAAACATGATTTATGACCGCTACTATCATAAACAAAAAGTCTGTCATCGACGGGTGACTTTTATTTGTTTATTTATAAATAATTATAAATAATTTTTAAACAAAAGCTATATCACGCTACGATGCCAGCCCTCCCCCATTTACCTCAAGCAGACCGAAGCGCGACTCTCTCTCTCTCTCTCTCTCTCGCTGTCTACTCCATACCGGCAACGAGCTCGAACGCACGTGCGCGACTCTCGCTATACCAGCACGTAGCCCCCCCTCTCCTTTTCACTATAGTAGCACCTGAGTTCTGACGCGGTGGCTCCCGCCGCTGCTTTACCGGACCCGCTTCTCTCTCTCTCTCTCTCCCCTCTCTACACCATACTCACGCGCGACCACCAAAGCCGCCGTCTACCTGTCGCTCGCGTATACCTGCTGTTTGGCTTTTATTGCCCTAGCGCCGGCTCTGATCCTTTCTGCGCTGTAAAGAGAGAGATTGTTCCACGTATATAATTTATATAGTGGCCCTGAAAAGGGCCGATTGTTTTTTGAAATATATATTATTGTAATTAGCGTTTCAGCTTGCTGTAGCCGTCTTTTTCGGAGCACTACAAGGCGTTTGTGGAAAAGGATTTTTGATTCTGTGACGAGGAGGAGGAGTATTTTTTAGACAGTTTATTATAACCGCTTTTCTCTAGATACGAGAAAGTGTTGGTTGAGAATGACGACTGATTGTTCTGCTTTCTTGGCTCCTTGATTCTCATGAGAAGCTGTCTCTCCTCCCGCGTAGAACCTTTTTTCTGCTCTTTGCTCTGTTCCTGTCCCATGGTCGAGTTGCTACTTTGCCGGTCGCTTGACGAATGATTCGCATCGAAATGAACGCGTGCATATATAAGTCTACTACTCGGTGCCGCAAAGCTTACTTTAAATTTCGGCTTTGGGGATCGTTGATGGGCGTGGGGATTTTGCACGCATAAAAAGAGAAATTCTGGCACAATATTTATTTACTAAAAAACGTGTACGAGTCGAATGACTCAGCTTACAAGGTAATGAAATAATAAAATGACACACGAGCGCGCGCGCATGCACACACACACACAAACATACTTACACAGCCGCACACTCTAAATTTCTACGCTATAAATTACAAACGAGCGATACACCAACACTTGCGGGTGGCGCGTTGTTGGCGCAGTTGACGTGTGGGCCCTCTTCGTAGTAAACAAGGCACTAACTCTTTCAGCGAAGTAGGCATCCGATGAAAGTTGTAAGGTACGCTGCGGTTGCGGCGTGCTGTCGGTGGCATACCTTGGACGTTATTGTCGTCACCGTCGTTGTCGTCGGCTGCTGACGATGGTGGAGGTGAAGGCGATCTCGGCCAATCCATATCCAGGATCCACGGGCAGGGCTGTCCGTTGCACTTCCAGCAGCGAAAGAGAAGGCACCTCCAGCACTGCTGTCACACGTCACGCTACGAACTGTTGGTGATGCACAATCTGTACCTCACGTTGATCGGCACAAACTGTACCGCCAGAGAAGCCTTTCGCTCGGCTTCTTGCTGTTTTTGCTGCAACAGCGCTGACATGCCCAGCAGTCTCTGCTGCTAGCGCTCGAGCTGGCCGTTCAGCTTCTCCACTGCACGTTTTTTAGCTTCGATACTTGCAAGAAGCGCATCGCGTTGGGCTGCTAATTTTTTCAATTCTGCCATGATGGTGGCCAACGTGTGCGCTCTCTGTAGGGACTCAGAGCTGACTGATCGGTGCAAGCCGTGTCATAAACGTAAGCCGTTGGCAAACATTTCTGCACGTAGGTAGAGAGGGACCGCACCTCTCCACTCTGCCTTTTAACGTTGTTCGATGTCTTAAGAATGCGAGACCGTTGGTAACGCTATACTCGGACTGGATTATTTCTATACACTTGAGCTCCAGCGTCTTGGTTTAACAGAAAAAATCGGAGACGGGTGAGAGCGAAAGAAATGTTCTCAATGTTTCGCGAATCAGCTCCAGGAAGTATCGTGTGATCATGGACTCGGGCTTTGTTTTATTATCGCCAACGGATTAGTTTGCAAAACTAAGCAGAGAACGAATCATCGGATCTCCGGTAGACACTTGAGAACGAGTGTAAACTGTTTGTACAGAGATTACAGGTGTCCGGTAAGAGAGATTAAAAAGGGTCAGCTGTAGAGTCATAAAAAACTGTTTGGTCCGTGTCACCGAAATGTGTGTTATTGAGTCCAGTGTTACGAAGAAAGTTCGCGATGCGATCCTGCGCGTAGCTAACGCGCTCAAGGGTCGTCACCTAACTGTGCAGAGGAAGTGTACCCGCGAGTGGTACGTGCGCGTTCATTGGATGTGCGAGGAGAGGCTGCGACGCGAGCTGCGCTGCTTGCTGACGCATTGCGCGTACCGCTAGATCGCCAATTTTTATCAGAGATACTTTAAACATTCTAGTGTTGTGATAAAAATCGTCGGCAGTTTCTTGGTGGAACGCGGTGCAAGCGATATGTACTGTCTGAGGCATATCATCGAGGAACATGGTAAGTGTTTACAGTGTTCGCTACAATCAGTTTAAAAATAAATAGTAGTAGTTTATTATTGTTCTTCTTGTAGCTCGAATTACCCTGCAGGAGGACGCTGAGGAGAGCGACAGCGACGCAACGCTGTTTGCTGTGTCGTCACCTCCTTCACCACAGCGAGCCACTTCATCCGAGGACGAGAATGAGGAGGAGGAAGAGGAGGAGCAGGAGGAGTAGGAATAGGAGGAGCAGGAGGATATACAAGCTCCTATGGAGGAGCCCATGGAGGATGATGCTGAGAGCGAGATAGAGGACAGCGATCACGGCGATGATCGGCCTGGCGTCTCCGAGCAGGCTGTCTACAGAGCGGGCGCTCCGGCACCGCTGAGAGGTAGCGAGCAAACAATGGAGGCTGCGATGATTCTGCTCTCGTTCCTCTACGAGCCAGCTCCCGAGTTTGGTCCTACAAGAGCCGAGGTTTTCGAGGGCTTTGCGACTCGGGATGAGACCGCTGAGGAAGTTGCGATGAATCCGTATGCACGCTTCAATCAATACAGCTCGTTCGACCGTCGTATTAATGAAAGTAAGGGAAATTTTTTTAACTTTTAAATTTTCTTAATAAATTATTATTACTAACAATAATAATTTTTTATGCGCTACGGATCGTGAATAACGGTCGTGCGCAGGAAGTACGTTGGTTAAACAACTTGCTTGAAAAATCAGCAGACGAGTTATTTTCTATGACTGCGTTCTAGATGGCCAAGTTGTTCAGCGACATCATTCAATGCTACAACGGTCGTGCGGAAGAATGAAGGCTCACTTCTTTGCAGTCGACGACGATAATGTCAGCAGCAGCAGCAGCAGCGAGGAAGAGGGCCCATCATCGCCGGCAATATCATCGGACTCTTCAACAGTGCTGAGCCCTACATTGTCGATGCTGCAGGAGGTCGGGTCTACGATGCGGGTGACCCGATCATCGATGACAGCACAGCTAGCGGCATATCGCAGGTAGGCGGCGGCGGCGGCGATACCTCGAGCGAAGAGGCAACGTCGCCGAACAATAGTATTGTAAGCGGTTCTGCTGCAGCTTCTGAATCGGATCAGGAGGAGGAGGAGGAGGAAGCTCGTGACGATGAGCGTTATCGTCACTTCGAAATGATCGCGTACAGATGCTCGCCGTCTGACGCTACGGATTAAAACACCACCGCATGGGACCAACATGCTCAGCTGGGTTGAGTTAGCAATACGTGACATTTACGAGTATTTGCTAACTCTAATCAAAAGCGGGAGCGATCGCGTCGGTGTTTCAATCTCTAGCGAATATTTCACAAACGGGTCGACCGGACTCTCGTATCGTCTCGCGAGCGCGCTGACTGGCGATGATTTATGGTCTGTGGTGTCTGGACTCGTTCAGATCAACACAAATTTTCGAGTCGACGAGTCATTTACCGTTTGTTTGACCGTCGTAGAGATGCCTGTAGGTGCAGGTAGCTCTTGACGGAAAAACTTGACCGTCGACAGCGTTTCTCAACGGTCCATCATTCAGATCAGCAATCGTGACAATCTCTGTCTGCCGAGAGCGCTCGTTGTAGGCGAGGCGAAAATCGCGCTTCAGACGAATGATACCCCGGCGATGCGAGCCGAGTGGAACGTCATCCGCGACGGTCGTAGGCAACTACAGCATGAGCGAGCTGTAAAATTGTGCCAGGATGCCGGTGTTCTCATACCTCGCGAAGGTTGCATGGGCAGCGGTGAAGCACCATTTTTGACGGACGCTGCGATGCCTGCACAACCGTAATATTTTTGCTTTTCTCGGAGCTTCATTACGATGTGATAGTCAATATTTTTGGAGCTGCAAAGGCAAAATTTTTCTGTAGTTTTTGCAATCGCGACTACAGTAATATCGAGGATCACAACTATAGGCAGCTGTGTTCGCGCTGCTTCGTCTCGCCACCCTGTAGCGAGAACGAAGCTTTGCAAAAATTCGCACCGTGCAATCGCAGTTTTTTCGGCGATGTATGTTTTCGCAACCATTCGGTTGCGGGATCATGCAAAGCGAAGCACAAGCTATTGTGCGATGCGCTGCAGATTTGTCTTACCTGCTGCAAAAGCGTGAACCGGCAGCGCGGTAAGCACGAGTGCGGCAAAATTGGTGTCGACATTGCAAGTCAACACACGGTTATAATCAACGCTGTTTTATACAGCCGAAAAAAAAGATGCTTCAGCGAAAAAATATCTTTATGTTTTCTACGATCTGGAAACTATGCAAGAAGCATCGTATCGAGGCGATGAAAGCATAAAGATGCACAACCCGAATGTCTGCGTTGCACATCAAGTCTGCACGGAGTGCATAAGTTCTGGCGACATTTCAGAATGGTGTCCCTCGTGCGGTGTGCGCGAGCATGTATTTACCGAAGATCCCGTTGGTCAGCTGCTACAGCTTGTAGTACGCGACAAAACGGACTTTGAAAATATAATATGCATCGAGCACAACGCACGAGGGTACGATGGGAACGGCTCGTCGAAAGTAAAATAAATTAAGAAAAGACTGTGCATCCGGTATGGACGCACAAAGTTCATCGATAGTCTCAGCTATTTTCAAATAAAGTTGTCCGCGTTGCCTGCTACATTTGGTTTAGGTGAGACTACGAAAAAAGGCTGTTTTCCACACCTTTTTAACGCCTCGGCTAATGCCGAATACCGTGGCGCCATACCGGATGCGCACTATTATTCGCCCGACACTATGTCGTCGAGCGAGCGCGAGCAGTTCTTGCTGTGGCACAGAGAGATGCGTGCAGCGAACGCAGTATTCGATTTCAGCAAGGAAATCGTCGACTACTGTCGCATGGATGTGACGATTCTGAGTCACGCGTGTGGGGCTTTCAGAAAAATTTTTCTCGAGGTCAGAGATACGGACCCGTTTGTAGTGGCTACTACAATCGCGTCCGCGTGCTCTCATCTCTATAGAAAAAATTTCTAAAAGCCATAGAATATAGGAATAGTCCCCAGGGGCGGGTATAGGCACCGACAAGTACTCCCAAAAAGCCATCGAGTGGCTGCTGCAGTGCGAGCGATAGATCGGTCGCGAAATTGTGCATGCAGGCAGAGCGCGCGAATATCGGCTTCCCGAGGGATTTTTGGTCGACGGATTCTTACCATCTACCGATCCAGCAGAAAATCCCATTGTTTTTGAATACCAGGACTGCTATACGCATGGCTGCCCTGAATGATTCAAAAACAATCGCAACAAGCCGAATGCCAGGGGTCGTACTTTCGACGCGTTGCTTGAGAGTACACGCGCTAAAATTGCGCAGATGCAACAGCTCGGTTACGAGACGCGCGAAATTTGGGAGTACGAGTTTGACAGAGTCAAGCGTAAAAACCTCGAAATCGCCAAGTACGTGTCGGAGCATCAGCTCATCAGCAAAATAACGTTTAATCCTCGTAACGCGTTCTTCGGCGGACGGACCGAAAATTTCGTCGCAGTTTACGATGCTAAGCCAGGCGAACGTATTCTGTATATAAATATATGCTCGCTGTATCCTTACATTTGTAAACGAGGCAGATTTCCGCTCGGTCATCCAAAGGTTTACGTCGGAAAGGAATCTGATGAGCTGACGGGTGGCAATCTCAACAATTTTTCGGCCATAGATGGGCTGGTAAAATGTAAGGTTTTATCGCCGAGAAAATTGTATCAGCCTCTTTTGCCGATAAAAATGCACGGCAAGCTTCTCTTCGCAGTGTGTCGTACATGCTGCGAAGAGATGCGGCAGAGCGATTGTTGCCACCCGGATGCGAGTCAGCGAGAGTTCAGCGGAACCTGGGTGGCGGATGAGCTGCGAAAAGCCATCGAACTCGGCTATACTATAACTGAAATATTCGTCATATGGCAGTATAGTATGATCGAGTACGATCCGCTAACAGGTGAAAGAGAACTTTTCGCTGGCTACATCGACACTTTCTTACGATTAAAGCAGGAAGCATCAGGGTTTCCAGCTAGGTGCGTTGACGCGGAATCGAAAGCGCGTTACGTTTGCGAGTATCGCGAAAATGAAGGGATATCGCTCGATCTGGAAAAAATCGCGAAAAACCCTGGCCTGCGCACTGTTGTGAAGCTCTGTCTAAACTCGTTCTGGGGTAAGTTCGGACAACGCGATAATTTAAAACAGACGGTAATCGTCAAGGAGCACGAAGACCTCCTTAAACTTCTAACGGCCGAGGATAAAGAGGTCTTGAGACTCCTGCTGGTCAACGAGGAGGTGTTGTACGCGATCTGGCAGTACATCGACGATGCTGTGGAGTCTACTCCATATACGAACGTAGTTATAGCAGCCTACACGACAACTCTGGCCCACTTGAAACTATTTTCGTATTTGGAGGAGCTCGGCAAGCGAACGCTGTACTGCGACACTGACTTGTGCATATTTGTGTGCAACGAAAACGCACAAGAATACAGGCCCCCGTTGGACTCGTTGCTCGGCGATATGACCAACCAGCTCGACGAAGGGACTTATATTACGAGCTTCCTCTCGGGTGGTCCGAAATTTTACGGCTACAGAACCGTGAATTCGAGAATTGGCGAGGTATCCGAAAAATGTAAAGTCAAGGATATCTCGCTAAATTTCTCGAATTTTTTAGAATAAATTATCCTAGCATTAAGAGTATGATTGAAAATTATTTTAAGCCTGATGAAGAGAATGAATGCATTATCTTAAGTTTAATTCTATTAAAAGATTGTCAGGTCACACTATCGTCAAGCGAGAAGAGGTCAAATCGTGTAGCATAGTTCTCAAAAGGCGTAGGTATGTTATTCCCAGGTTATCGCTCCCGTACGGTTACAAAAGTTAAGTATAGTATGTAAGTTGTTTCTGAATAAATAAAAGTAAATTTAAGAATCGAATTTTGTATTAGTCTTGAAGTAATATAAATTGTTCTGCGTTATGTTTAATATATTTATAATAAAAATAAAGTATTTTAAAATTTTTCTTGTAATTATAACATCCTTCTCTCTCCTTTACCCGCTCATCATCGCACGCTTATAGGCGATCCGTACATGCACGCGTATAGACGGCTCGTCCGCGGATGATACTCGTGGCCGCTAATATACGCTTATAAGCGGCCCGCGTGAGTATATGCGTATACGAGGACCGCGCGCGCGCCCGCCGTCGCCGCCGCCCCTCGCGGTAGAGGAATAATATTAATAAAAAGCGCTTTTCGGGAAGAGAGCGCTTTAGTCGAAAAGATGGATACGCGTTGGAAGCATCCTTTTACAGCGTGCATAGCAGGACCGACAGGAGCTGGAAAAAGCTGGTTTCTGAAAAAATTTCTCGAGCATCTGCCGGAGATGTGCGATGCTAGCTTCGACAGGGTTCTGCTCTACTATACCGAGTGGCAAGAGACGTACCGCAGTGAATTTAAAGTTGGCGGGAGTGCTGCTGTACCTATCGAGTTTCGAGAGGGACTTCCGCAGCGAAGCGATTACTCCGTGGATACGGGAAAGAAAAAATTACTGATTCTCGACGACTTGATGCGAGAATCATCGAACGATATAGTTTTGGATTTGTTCTCGCGTTCGTCTCATCATTTGAATTTGTCGGTCATTCTAGTGACGCAGAATATTTTTCACCAGGGAAAGTCTCAGCGCCACATAAGTTTAAATTCAAAGTATCTTGTTATATTTAAAAATCCTCGCAACAGAGCTCAGATTCGGCATCTCGCGCGACAAATTTATCCGGAAAATCCGAGGTTTCTGCAGGAAGCTAACATAGACGCTACGCGCCGACCTCACTCGTATCTTTTTCTCTATGTAACTCAAGCGGCCGTGGACGAGTATAGGGTTCGCACGTGTATATTCCTAAGCAACGATATTCAGTACGCCTACGTGCCGAAATTTGGTAAAAAGTGAAAATCAAAATAGGTGTGCAGAGCTCTCGGCATAGACAGTAGGCGAGAAGCTATGGCGCCAACAACATCGAAGAAGAAACAGGCTAGCTGTTGTATACCCGCGGCTGCGCTCGACACCAAGCATTTCAACAGAAAACGAGTAGCTGTACTGAACGCTCTTTGTCACACGGACGGCCAACAACGTATGGCTCTTTTACATATGCGAGTGGGCTTTGAATATCTTGCAAGGTGTGATCAAAATCAAAGACTCGCATAAACGACGACTCAAAAAGCACATAAACGTGCTGAAAAAATTGACGATTTACAATAATAAGAAATCTGTCAGCTATTGGCAGAAGAAGAAATGAGTTCTCGTACAGCACGGTGGTACTTTTTTGCCGCTTCTACTCGCACCTATTATCGGGGCTCTTGTCTCGAAGTTATTTAATTCAAAGTCAGCAACAGCGGAAGACTAAAATGGATCGTGCGAGAAAAATGATTATCGTGCCCGAAGATATGTTTTCGCGCATGCAAAACGTTCAGCCAGTAGCAGCACCGCCAGTAGTAAACGAGTCGTGTGAAAACTCTGTTCAAACATGCGGCGAGAATCTCTCGAGACTCGATTCCGAGATGCACACAATTCTACATTCGAATAAATTTACAGATGAGCGTGAAAAATGTCAAAACTATTTACAAGTACAGCGGCGATATCTGTTTTTCAAAGATTCCGAACGTCACGCTAAACACGATTATGAGCGCGACGTTGACGAAATAGAGGCCACATCGGCACCAATGACTAAAGAAATTATACTCGACAGCGTGCCCAAGAGTTACCAAAAAACGCGCCTTCTGCTGAAACACTGGAAAACCGTTGTCGGCGATCGTCTCAAGTGGGATAGCACTGGCAGAGTCAGTATAGACGGCCGGCCCATACAAGATTCCGACATGGGGGGTTTTGTATATAGGTGTGAATGTCTGTGTGAAAGTGTGAATGTGATAGTATTTTCGGCAGCACGATCCCCGCTCGCTCCGAGGCCTATAAAAGGACCCGCACGGCCAGTATGAGCTCACTAGCTCCAGGGCAACTTAGGCGCCTAGTCTCTTCTCAAGAGCAACGCACGCCTTGAGAAGATAAATAACTTAGAAATTTTTGAATATTATAATATTATCTACACTTATAAAATTTCAAATTAGGCACGATATCGCAAATTAAAGCGTATCAGTCCTACACTTTTCATAAATTCAAAGACAGGTCAAATATTTATAAAAATTTCAGAATAGAGCAGATATCGCAAATTTAAGCTTATCTGCCTAAAAACCTATTTGTAAAAATCAAAGCGGATTTACCAAATTAATTTTTGTGATATATAGAATATATGCAAGATTTACGCAATATTCTATTATATATATTTTGATTTATTTTTGATACAAAGAACAAAAAATATCTTTATTGCAATATACCTCCACTACCTGGTATTCTGGACCTGAACATCATAGTTGAGAATTATTATAAAAAATTAAAATCTTTCTATTCAATCTGTTGTCAGAATCACGACGCAGATTAGTAAATGTTCGCGACTTGTCAGAAAGTAAAATCAATAGATTTTGTATTCTTACATAAATTTAACTACTACAGGATCGAGATAAGTCGTGACCGTTGCACGTTGTCGCACGCAGGAAAAAAACACTGGATCAGTCGGAAGTGCCCATCGGCTGTTTACCTTTCGCCAAATGCATCAAGACAGTCGACACACCGATAAAGCTGATTGGAAACCCGGAAATACTGAAAATTGATAAAAATTTGACAGAGCCGAATAATACAGCGAAACGACGACTGCCTAGTAAAGAGAGCATCGACGCGTTGATAGAAATACACAACGCTAGCAGCAGCGAATCACCGGCATCGTCTGCTTTGACGAGAAATCGAGCAAACAACAAGTGACTACGTCTCGCAAACTTTTAAGCATGTCGTCGCCGTCGTACGAGCAGCAATACTACGATGTCTCGCACGAGGCTGGTTACGCGAGTGCGCGCAATCTCGTGCGTGTAAATCGAAAAGGCAAATTATTTAGCGCGGCTGACACGCGGGAGAAAGAACGTATATACAAGTGGCTTACAATTAGTAATCAAGACGCCTATACTCTTCACAGATCCGTTAAGCGTAAATTTCCGCGATTAAGTTACAACGTGAGCAATATTGACGACGTATGGGAGTGCGATTTGCTTCAATTAACCACGATCAAAGAGCACAACGACGGATACTGTTACCTACTCGTAGTGGTGGATGTATTGAGCAAACACGCGTGGCTGGAGCCTCTACGCGATAAAACTACAGCCAACGTCACCGCAGCCTTCGGACGAATACTCGAACGCAGCAACGGTCGCGTCCCGATACTCTTACAATCCGACAAGGGTAAGGAGTTTGTAGGCTCGACGTTTCAGGAATTTTTGAAAAAACGCGACATCTAATTCCGTACAGCTCGAAACCCCGATATCAAAGCGGCTGTGGTGGAAAGACTAAACCGTACTGTACGCGAACGAATGTGGCGATACTTTTCTCACAATAACACGCAACGTTACATCGATATGGTGCAGAAAATCATCGAGGCATACAATCATACGCAACACAGCGGTACAAAGATGCGCCCCTGTGACGTGAGCATCTACAATGTTGCCACAGCGCGCGAAAATTAAGCGAAAAGAGCTCGTCGGCAATCGACTTACAAGAATCGCGAAAAGATGGCGTCAGGTGTAATCAATAAATACAAGCCTGGATCTTACGTATGCATTAGTCGCACGAAAAATACTTTCACGAAGGGATACGAAAAAAACTTTAGCGAGGAAGTTTTCAAGATTAAGCGCATATCCAACAGATAGCAGTTACCAACGTTTATCCTGGAAGATTTGAACAGCGAAGAGATTGACGGCTTTTCTATTTCAAGGAGCTCGCTCACGTTGGCACAAAACGCATGTCGGACGCTGCTGAGCAATTCAAAATAGAACGCGTAATTCGTACAAAGGGTCGTGGCTCGAAGAAGCAGCTACTCGTCAAGTGGGCTGGCTATCCGGACGAATTCAACACGTGGATCAAAGCCTCTGAAGTACAAAAAATTTAAAAATGGACCAGAACGATTTTTACCTAGACGTGCCGAGCACTGTCACGCACATTCAAGAATCGGACGCCTTTTACACGTTTAAACAGTCGGAAAAGGCAAAGCAGGAAACGCATTTTTTTCCGCACGGTATTTACGATAAGACGCGGCAACTAGCCAACAAAATAAATGAATCAGCCGCCTTTCACGATCATCTGTGTCTTGAAGTTGCACCCTTTCAAAAGGGCTACTACATGCTACAGCACAAGTGTGCCTGCGTTGATCAGCATCCGACAACTTTAACGAAAAAATTTGCCGTATTTTCGGTTTCGAAGATTCCGAGACTCGGCGAAAAAACGGCACCTTTGTCACATCGTCAATGGGCAGTGTAGTCGCGCTAGGAAACAGACCGGCATCGCTTTCCCGAGCTATTCCCGATCAGCTCTACGTGTACACGGATGTATGCGAGCCACACACTGTAGGCGACACTCAAGCTGCTCTACTGCATATAGTTTCCGTGGATAGTGCAAAGTACGAATTCGGCAGTAATATCGTGAGAGAGAGAGAGAGAGAGAGAGAGAGAGAGAGAGAGAGAGAGAGAGAGAGCGAGAGAGAGAGAGAGAGCGAGAGAGAGAGAGAGAGCGAGAGAGAGAGAGAGAGAGAGAGAGAGAGAGAGAGCAACGCTGTCACCCTGAGTCACTACATACGCTACTACGACGAGCAAGTATACAGTGGAGGAGTGAGACACGTCTATTCTGGTGCATCTTATCAGCGCGAAGGAGATGTAGGTGCGTGGCTCGGAAGTTTATTTCGCAAAATTCTTCCGTACATCGCTTCCGGTGCAAGAGCTGTGGGCAAAGAGGCTGTGCGCACAGGCATCAACGTGTTGGACGACGTTGCAAACAACGGCTCGAATTTTAAGGAGGCGTTCAAATATTGTACTAAAGAGTCTGGAAACAAATTAAAGATAAAAGCCGGTGAAAAGATAGCAGAAATGATGAAAGGCTCTGTTTATAAATCACGCGCAATGCATCGAAGGCGTCAGTTGAAACAGACACGTACATCGAGTACAATCGGCTCTAGCAAAAAACGCAAACAATATACGGCTGGACGGAAGAAGAGAGTCACGAGAAGAACGAAGAAGAGGCCTAAAAAGAAAAGTACTCAGCAGCAGCATCAGCAGAGTTTGAGAAGTGTTACGGATATTTTTGGTCCTAGGCATATTTAGTTTGGGGTAAAAATGGCATATTTACATTCACACTCGACGGAATGCATGTCCAGCGAGCTGGTTTTCTTCACGCTTCCAGCCACCCAAACGTCCATTGTAAGCAGCAGTTTTCTGCATTATAAGCCTCTTAGCGACGATGTTGACGCACCATTGGAATTTGTCATGCCGGCAGGTCGCGAGCATTAGTTTGATCTGGTTCACACTATGCTTTATGTTCAAGCTAAAATCGTACCCGCTGTCGAGGCTACCGCAACGACCGAAGACCTTAAAGTCGGACCGATCAACAATTTCATGCATTCAATGTTCAATCAGATTGACGTTTTTTTCAATCAGAAAATTGTTTCGCCTCCTAATAACGCCTATCCTTACAGAGCGTACATCGAGACGCTTCTTAACTACGCTCCGGCTGCTAAAGAGTCACATCTTACAGCGAGTCTGTGGTACGACGACACGATTTCGATTCGCCAACTAATGCGGTGAGCACTGCCACAGCACCTATAATCGTGAACAAAGGGCTGGAAAATCGCAAATATTTTACACAGAATCGACGATACTTTGACATGATTGGACATCTACATCACGACCTCTTTAATCAGGATAAAATGCTAATTAATGGCGTAGAAATGCGCGTACGTCTAGTGAGGAGTAAGGATGCTTTTTGTCTGATGGAAGCGACAGCCGATGGAAAATTCAAACTCAGCATCAAAGAAGCTACACTCATAGTTCGCAAAGTAAAAATCAGTCCTGGAGTTTTACTGGCTCATGCGCAAGCGTTATCGAAAACCACGGCTAAATATCCCATAACGAAAGTCGAAGTTAAGTCGTTTACTCTTCACTCGGGAATATTGAGCGATTCGATCGACAACGTTATACACGGTCAGCTGCCGAAGAGAATAATCTTGGGCTTTGTGGAAAACAAAGCATTCAACGGAAACCGCGCGCTAAATCCTTTTAATTTTCAACACTTCTCTATAAATTATATTTCTCTCTACGTCGACGGCGTACAAATTCCAAGCAAACCTTTGCAGCCACGTTTCATGGGTATCGACAAACTCTAAATTGACGCTTTTCAAACACTTTACACGGGCACAGGCGTGCATTTTCTCAACGAAAGTTTTGGCATCAATCGCTACAACTATTACAAAGGCAATTTTTTGACGGCCTTCGATCTCACTCCTGATTTATCGGCACACTGTGCCACACATTGGAATCTCGTGCGCTCGGGTAGCATACGCATAGAAGTGATATTTGAGACGGCTCTTCTCACTGCTATCAACTGAATAGTTTACGCAGAGTACGACAACGTCCTGGAAATCGACTCTAGTCGCCAAATCGTAACGGATTTTAGCGCTTGATGCGCACGCACACTCGATTTCAGCGCCTCAAAAAAAATGTCTTTTTTATTCGCGCTTCATAAGGCAAGCGCGCTGACAGTCTGCAGTTAGTCTCCCTCTCGAAACAGCCAGCACCTAACGTACTCGAGCAGCAACAGCATCATCGTCATCATGACGGACTACGTGATCGATATTCAAGGCTTTCGGGATATAAATAAAAAATGTATTCACAAAGAAGTCGGAGTTTTATCTCTCCAGAGCCGTATAGTTGGTCATTGGATCATTCGCGCGCGGTGCAGTTTTACCGAATTACCCATGGATATGCAGCAGACGAATAATTACTGCACTCTCGATGTACTCGAGTGGCACGATGGAGATATCTCCTTCAAGAATCTGCGTCGTAATCTGTGCAACTTGGTGAAAGACGCGCGCCATATATACGTGCGTGGCCGGGCAAAGGCAAGTTTTTGGAAAAAGTAGTGGCTCAAAGAATCATCAATTTAGAAGATTTTAGTGCGCCTTCGTTTGACGAACTCTCTATGCAATTCCCAAACGTCTTGCTGTGCACCAGCCACGGTATCAAGAAATTTGAGAACAAGAAAAAATTTTGCGCACTGCGTCGAGCCTATCAAATCAGAAGGTGGATACACTCAATCGTTGCCAGTCCTCATCGAAGCGACCCGTACGACATAAATAGCCAAGATATGTACCAAGCTATATTAGATTACGATCAGCTGCAGATGGAGAGATATCACTATACCGAAAGATTTTGTGCTAGCGACGTTGTGGACGGAATTAAAAAAGAAGCTGACGAGAAAAAAAACGGTGCGGTAGAAGAAGAGTACGTAGATGCACCATCATACGCGTCAAATAATCACAGCTATTAGAGGATTCAAAGCCGATTCAATAGGAGTTTACGCTGCTAATCACGTTCCGAAATTGCTATCCACACCGACAGCTATTGTAATGAATCTCGACACGTCCGATCAGCCATCACACTGGGTTGCCATCTTCATAGATAAAAATGGATACGGACTTTACTTTGACAGCTACGGAGTTGCACGCGTATCAAAGCATCATCTTGATCGACTCGGAAAAAACTGCACGCGATTCGACTGGAATAAAAAACAAATGCAGAGCGTCGACTCTAAAGTATGTGGCGATCACTGCATTATGTTTCTGTATCATATGTGTAGTGGCATTTCTCTGCGAAAATATCTACGTTTTTTTTCATCAGACTTTGTCAAGAATGACGCATTAGCCGGTAAGTTTTATCGAAGGCTCATGAGAATAATGCAAAATAAAACAATGCGTCATCGTCATCATCAAGTCAACGCATTCCCATGCACGAGTTCTACAGGACGGGGTTACTGTAATCAGATCTGCACAGCCAAGACCGGATGTTTGTTATCTGAGCAGTTTATACCAATGCTCTAGGTGTGACGGTTGCGTTAAACAAAACAACTTCTATCGATATCAAACGTGTCTCGTTTCACTATGGAATGTAAATACTGTAACGGCCGTTTCTGGAAAGATCTGCGACTCGTTGACGCTCGCTCTTTGTCGTCCCATTCTTTACAAAGGTATCGTGGCGCAGTCGCCAGCCATCAGTCGTAAGAACACTTTCGTCAAGTAGACCTCGTGTGTAAAAAATCTCTGCAATGGATTCAGCAGCAGCAGCACTAAGAGCCGAGTCTTGGAAAAATAAGCAAACTGCAAGCGTGCAACCATAGGCCTGGAGTATTACGGCGGTTACTACAGAGCAGTGTTAAAAATTTGTGCCAATGGATCGCCAGCCAAGTATGTGACACTCGACACACAGCTGGGAAGTGATCAAAGATCAGATAGAGGCTATGGATGCATATCTGAATCACTCCTTCACGTTCTACCAGGATTTTGGAAATCCTAGCAAGATCCTCCTTCCAAATCGCGATGTCACATTCACAAACAGCTTCGGAACAAGGGCGATCGGCATCGACGAGAGGCCAACACCAACATCAGTACCTACAGCAGAAATGACAACCCACAACGGTCAGCAGTTCATCAGTAGTGTTGGCGGCGGCGGCTGCCATGACGAGGAAACACAAAAGCATCCACCTTCACATCCTGCGTGCAAGCAGCAGAAAAAGTACGAGAGTCCGCCTAGTGTAATTATGCATCAACAAACGTTCGCTGGCTTAAGACAGGTAAAAGAGTGCATCGATTTGCGTTTTAAACAGCTCGAGGAGCTTTCGGAATTAGTTAATCGCGGCGTGGACTCAATTTTAGATTATATAAAAAACGCTTTGAAAAGAGAAGAGGCTGAACTATGTCGTGAAATTCTGAAAAAATGTAACTCGTTCAAACAATATTATGCCCTTCATAAATATAAATCGACGAAATTGTTAAGACAAACTTAAATTTCGCCACTGTAACCGTCGACGTTTTAGATGTAGTTTTAACAGAATTCTATGCGTTTGGCTTAGCCAGAATCGCAAAAGATGTGTACGACGTTATGTTTCCGATATAACTCTTTTTATTCATCTCCTATCGTTAGTTTCTAAGCTGTAAATATAAATATGCTTTATTGTTCCACGCGCACACACACACGCGCGCATAAATATATCATGTATTAAATTTTTGCTGTTTTATTAAACAAATATAAGATTATATCAAACAAACATTTCTCTATTTTATTGTGTACAAATCCCATCAATAAACCCCAAAGCTGAAATTTAGAGTAGGCTTTGCGGCTCCGTGTAGTAAGAAATACATGTTACATATTATTACAGCGCAGATAAGGATCAGAGTCGGCGCTAGGGCAATAAAAGCCAAACAGCAGATATACGCGAGAGACAGGTATACAGCTGCTTTGGAGGACGCGCGCGAGTATAGCGTAGAAAGGGAAGAGAGAGAGAGAGAGAGAGGGAGAGAGAGAGAGAGAGAGAGAGAGAGAGAGAGAGAGAGAGAGAGAAGTGGGTCCGGTACAGCAGCGGCGGGAGCCACCATGCCTATAGTGTAAAAGGAGAGGGGGGCTACGGGCTGGTATAGCGAGAGTCGCGCACGTGCGTTCCAGATCGGGGCCGGTATGGAGTAGACAGCGAAAGAGAGAGAGAGAGAGAGAGAGAGAGAGAGTCGCGCTCGGGTCTGCTTGGGGTAAAATGGAGAGGGCTGGCATCGTATGCGTGATATAGCTTTTGTTTAAAAATTATTTCTAATTATTTATAAATAAACAAATAAAAGTCACCCATCGATGACAGACTTTTTGTTTATGATAGTAGCGGTCATAAATCATGTTTATTAAGCTTATCAGCTACTGTTGATATAAACATGGGCTTCTGTTTACATATGTTTACATAAACAACTGGCGCCAGCCACGGGACTGGTGACGTCATTCTAGGCCACGCCCAGTCTCTCCATACCAGCCCATATACCACTGAATGTTATGATTGTCGGGACGACAATCTGAAAAGGAGAGGGCAATGTTGTGTCCTAAAAATAAAAATAAGTCCGAATCAGTCAGTCGATCAACATGAAATTTTTGGAAGATGATGTTCGAACTATCAGAAATCACAGAAAAATGAAATGTTGATGTTTACTGTATGGTCCAGGATAACTCGTTAAAGTTGACGGTTTTCGCAAAAAAATCACAAAAGTCACTGTAGATCAATGGAATTTTTTTTTTATTTAATGTTTGTAAACGATATTTTTATGTATTTTTTCCCGCTGAATTCAAATCTGTCCCTTAAAATATTGTAGGATTTTTTTTCATCCAGAAAATCGGGAAAAACGTGTAGAATTGTCAAAAATTTGACTTATGACTCCGTAGGATTTATTCTTATTCTATACAGTTATAAAACTCTGTCATTCTATGTTTTTTACAATGCTGATGGTAAATATATGTTTGATTATATAAACTGTATAATAAATACGTCATACGACCCACATTTACGCATGAGCGCGCGTGTTTTAGCGCAAAAAAGGAAGTAACTCTTTATTTGCAGGGTTTTGGGATTGTATACATCGCGATTCTGATGTTCGTGTATACATATATATATATATATATATATATATATATATATATATATATATATATGCGTGTGTGTGCATGCGCGCGCGCTCACACACATCCGTATGTACCTAAATGTTGTGTGTATATATATTCATAAATAACCTACTTAAATAAACAATTATTTATCTTACAAATTTATATTGCATTCTGTAATTAAATCAAGTACATGCTTGAGTTCGATTCTCTTTAGTATATTATAATTATTATTTTGTTTTAATATTTATTTATTAAAATTACTTAAAGTAATTAATTTGTAATTAATAATTTCTATAATTTTTTTTATTTTAAAAGATACCATTCATTCTTACATATAATTATAAAAGCGTAAATAAAATCTAACATAGCTTCTTCCGGACGTAACCGAGGGCTACTAGGGATAATAGCTAGTGCGGCGTATTTATTCTTTATTAATAATATATTCTACCTATTAGTAGTTTTAGCGAACGTTTCTCCGTCATTTGGCTCTCATATGCGCGAATCGACAAGGCGATTCGTGGCTTCAGGCCAATACGGTTAGGAGTGATTTTATAATCATTCCTAGACTGTCCCGACCCCCTCTAGGAGTTTTACTCCTAGCTAACAAAATATTGTTATCAAAATACAGATTTAAAAAGTGAATAAAGACCATATTAAAACTGTAAAGTAGAAAATTTAGAACATTTAATGTCAAAATAATTAACTATAATAATTACTTGAAATTGTAAAATAATTTCTTTTTTCTTGGACAAATAAATAAGTAATCATATATTGTTAAAAATAAGTAATAATTCGCACCTTTATCTTTGTCAGTTATCTCCCAGTGCTTGAAAGGTTTGCGGTAACTTATATCCATTAAGTGTTCAAAGGCTTTAATCTCACAATGTAGAATACCTAATCCATAATTTAATGAATTTTCCTTTGGTGTAAATTTATTTTTTAAGTCATCAAATGCAGTCGTTGTGAGATTACAACATGGGCATCTTGACGAAGACGGATTGTCAGTAATCGTATTCAAACATTTGCCGTCGAATAAAGTAGGGAAAACTTCATATTGAAGACGTACTGATTTTCCTTTTGCCAAGGTAAAGGTATACGAAGAAAGAAACTTTATTTCTGTAAGTAATCGTGCGTACTCTTTTTTTTTGTATTTTCAGGGGTTTCTTTCTCATAACAAAGTCTCACCGGTCTAAAAATCTTATACTCATGGGAGTTGGGTTTATCCAATTGCACTTACTATTTGTTGAGTGAAAAAGTTGAATCACTCCAATACAAGTAACAAAGAGTGATACTTGAGTGTTTTTATTTCCATACTCTACATTTTCAACTTTTGCTGAGGATTTTTATGACGAAGAACTATCAAATTCTATTGATACACGCATCTGCAAGTTACGATATGTTTCATCAGGCCAGTCGTGTATTATTGCTTTGCATAATCGCTCACCAGTAATATTGAGTAGCTCTTGTAAACTAACGCAGACCTCGATATCATTTATTATTTTATATTTACGTGGATAACAGTTTTCTTTTATTTCATGACAATGGTATAACACGGATAAATATCGCAGCCTAATGCTTTTGTATCAGCAATTATTGCTTCATATTGCCGTCTTATGTACTCGTTTGTAATTAAAAAAGCTAAGGCCGAACTGGGCGTATGCCTTTCTCGAGGATCATTTATTTCGTTTTGTTCACCCTGTCTGTTGTTACTTTTCAAGTTGATCATATTTTTTGCGATAGATATTACTGTCTCATTACAGTTCGGATGAGCAGATTATGAGCTCGTCTACGCAAAGTTGATTCTGATACATTTTTCAACGTACTTCTTTTCGACCACTGTTAATGCTAAGTCAACCGCCTTTTTGGCCTTTCTTTTACGTTAGAATTCCTATTATTCTTCCTTTTTCATCCCATATTGTACCTCTGATTAATTGGAGTAAAATTCACAAAAAGCTCTAATTTCGAATTATATTATTATCATACGGGTTTTGATAACTGAACTTATTGTAAAGAATATCTATAATACACAAAAAAAAATTATTATTTTAAAAGTACTATAATTTAAAGTAACTTTAAGATAACTATTCTTGTAAAACTATCAAATAAAATGTAAAATTTTAACAAATAAATGTATGACAATATCAGTCAAATATACAAAGACGGCTACTTAAGTTTCTTATAATATGTTAATAGTAGCATTCATTATATTGCAAATACAACAGTTACTTTCCAAATTATAATTATTGTGATAAATAAAATAGTTGAAATAATATTATAGAGAAATGTTACTCTTTTAAAAATTTTAAATACACTAATTTTTGGATGCTTTTATGAAAAAAATTATGGCTTTAAATGAGTTTTAAAATATTACTTTACACTTACCTTTATTTTATGTCATGATTACACGTGAAATGTACAATTAATTAAAAAAGTTAACACCACTTATGAAAATTGCGATGTAAGTAAATGTACGTATGAAATATTTTATTATCTCTTTGCTATGCACACATCAACTGTCAAAGTTATACTAATACTCATGACACGCTAAAATTACATTATGAACAACATTCTTTCAAAATAATAGGTAAAATTTCAAAAACTGTAGTTCTGACGACGAAGAAAACAAGTCAGGAATCGATAAAGTACACAGTTCTAAACAAAGCAAAACAACGCAGTTTCTCGTGTTTATTATTTTGATGTATTAAAACTTTGTAAATTACAATATACCTATTACATGTCGATTAAATTTTTTTAAATAAATCTTATTGCCGATTTATATAAATTTCAAAATTTAAATGCAGATAAATGTGATTGAAAATTGCAGGGGTGGTTATAAAGTTTTGGACCAACTCATTTCTATGTATTGTTTCGCCTCACAGGAACCTAATTATAGGTTAATTATTATATTATAGATTTTATTATTTATTTATTTAAAAAATAAATTTTTATATTCTTATATTATTAATAATACATACATAGCATACATATTAATTCGTTTGCATATACCAAATTTATCAAAACATGACAATATTTGATCAAACGTGAAAATACAACCGAATGACTAACATAATTATTTAAGGGTATATCTGCGACAAAAAATATGAGCCAAAACAATAATTAAATTTAAGAAAAGCAAGGTGGCATGCGTAGTTGTAAGCTAGTTTAAAGTTTTGTAACCCCCCTGCAATTTTAAATCACGTTTATCTGCATTCATAACATGTTAGTTAGAGTTAGAGACGATCGAACGTTCAAGAGGATCTAAAATAAAGTTAGATTAGTGATTAGTGGGATAAAACACATAAAAATAAGTTTTTTATCTAATTTTTGCTTACTTTTGCGAGTCTTACCCGAGTAAAACTTCTTTTTGGAGTATTTTTTGAGGTTATGAAAGAACCAGGGTTACATAGGCCAAAAACAATGGTGGATTCGTGTTCAGCGGCCAAAATTACATACGGATAAACTTTTTTCTCATTTTTTCTTTGCTCCAGCAAGTATTAAATAGAGTTGTTTCCTTTTTAGCGCTAAAACGCGCGCGCTCATGCGTAAATGTGGGTCGTATGACGTATTTATTATACAGTTTATGTAATCAAACATATATTTACCATCAGCATTGTAAAAAACATAAAATGACAGTGTTTTATAACTGTATAGAATGAGAACAAATCCTACGGAGTCATAAAAGACAAAATTTTGGCGATTCTACACGTTTTTCCCGATTTTCTGGATGAAAAAAAAATCCTACAAAATTTTAAGGGGCAGATTTGAATTCAGCGGGAAAAAATACATAAAAATATCGTTTACAAACATTAAATAAAAAAAATTCTATTGTTCTACAGTGACTTTTGTGATTTTTTTGCGAAAACCGTCAACTTTAACGAGTTATCCTGGACCATACAGTAAACATCAACATTTCTGGTCATTTTTTTGTGATTTCTGATAGTTCGAATATCATCTTCCAAAAATTTCATGTTGATCGACCGACTCGATTCGGATTTATTTGATTTTGAAACAGGAAAAGTCGAAATATCCCATAGTGCGGCGTCTAGGTGTACAGGGTGGCCGATGACAAAGTCTAGGTGGTGCGCTTCGTGGCTTTTTATTTCTAGGTACATACATCATACGTGGGCGGCGTCTTGGTGTACAGGGTAACTGATGCCGAGGTCTAGGTAGTTCGCACTTGGTTTTTGGTGTCTAGGTGTAGAAATCATTTGAGGGTAGTGTATCAAAACAATCAGTGATTTCATGTTAGTGATAAAAATGTTACAATAAAACCATGGTCAAAAGGTGCTAAATATGCCTATATTTTATTTTTAGAAGAAGTATGAAATACCTAAAAAAATTTACTAAAATGGACTAAAATTTCAAAAAACTAACTTTTAAAAAAGTAAAAGGTTAGGCGAGTTTGATATATTCCGCAACAAAATAACAGATAACAAAGAACTGAGATCAATCAACCAAAGTCCAGTTTATTATATTTAATCATAATGAAGCAACAACATCTTTTTGGTCAGTAAAGGGCTTACTTAATTTAATTTAAGTTATATACTTGATCAATTAGAAAAATGTGGCTGTCTCGGGGACAACCGATAGAAGTCAATACTTAAATAGATGGTGTGGAATTTTGGAAAATTTTGAATAGTTTTGTTGCCAGAGAATAAAACGTATACGAAGTGAGAAATGTACTAGTCTTTACAGCGGGACTGCAAATGTACTTTATAGTCTTCGACGCAATAGTTTAAAATATATATACTATAGTCTTCGCGGCAAAACTATAATGAATTGTTCTTCGACGCAAATTCAAATGCGTCTTCGTTGAGTGAAAAGTACTAATCTACAAGGATACATATAATTGTGACTTTTTTGATAAATTTTTATAATTTTTTGATTTAGTGATTTTGATGCGTAAATCGCCGCCATTTTCTTATTTTTCCAACTTAATCGCAACTTTGACAGAGAGTTAAAAAATCTTAAGTGAAGTAATCATTGATCAACTAGTAAATTTAGGATAGGCAAAATATAATACGAATAATAAAAATAATAATAATAATAATAGTATCGTACGATATTTTATGACACAACGTACGTAATCAGAGATTTAGAGAGTGTATTTTTGCACGAGCGAGCGGTAAATCGAGGGTAACGCTAGGGCGTGTCATACAGTGATAATGTTTACCGCAATAAGTCAATAATTTTTACCTGCAAACGTTTACCGCATATTAAAAAAGTCACGTCGTCTAGTTAACGCAAAAAAATTGAAGTACTATGAAGAGGTACTGCTATATTAGCGCGTCCGAAATCCGAGAAAATCCGATAGCCGCTTGCAGCGTGTGTAAATAAGTGCGGCTGGTATGTAAGGGAAGAGCTGAGCTGTGCGAGCATGCTAACATGCGCGGCGAAGAGTGCGTGGTGGGAGGAAAGAGCTGCCGCTGCTTTCGTGACGATCGGTCTGTCGCGCCGCCGTGACGGTCGCCTCTCGCCAATTCACTCCCCAGTAAAATGTGTACCAGGCGAGCCTATAGAAGTATTCACTTCAAAACTCTCAAGATACTTACTACGTAACTTGCTATGACGTTTCATTTTGTTTACTGGTGAACAACTAAAATTTTCTCCTTACGTATTTTATTATAACGTCATAAAAACACTAAGTACAATGAAACGATCATGGCAAGTTACGTAGTAAGTATCTTGAGAATTCTTTCCAATTAATCAGTGTATAATTTAACTTTAAGTTAAGTAAGCCCTTTATTAAACAAAAAAAAGTACTTCATTATGATTAAATATAATAAACTTGACTTTGGTTGATTGATCTCAGTTTTTAAAAGTTAATTTTCTTTTTTATGTTATTGATGGCGTGTTTTAAAAAAGTTAAGAAAAACGTGTAGAAATTCGAAGATAGCTGTTTTGATTGGAAACAAACTAGTGAACGTAGAAGACAGAAATTATAAAATGAAGAAAACTCCTTTGAACTATGAAAAAACTGTTGTCTTCACTGACTAATAGTTATTGTCTGTTGTATTCATTTTTTTATTTATTTTCTCAATTGTAAAATTTTACACCTGAAAAAGAAGAAATCCAACTGAAGTATCTAGCAAACTAAATAAAACTGAAGACAACAAAAGATTACTATTATCTGTGTCTCAATTCCGACATTTTTCTGCTATCATCTGTAGTTCATAACGTTTTTTTCCATTGTTCTCGTTTCCTTTTACGTTAGGAATTGAAGATATCGTTATTATTTAATATAAAAGTAAATATCGTATTATGTATTACATTTTAGTACAGAATATAAATGTTATGATTATTATAATCGCACAATTTACATTATTTTATAAATGTAAATAAAAAAAAGGTTTAATTAATATTATTTTTTTGTTAGATTTTGTTAATATAATTAATACTGTCATCAAATAATTACAAAGAGTTTGAAAACATTTTTTAATATTCAAAATTTATTTCAATTTTATTCTATAATTTTAAAGCCGGTCCTGTGTACTAGTAGCTATAACTACTTTTATAGAATGTTGGCTGTATTGAATATATTCATTTATATTTGACGGTAATTAATTCTTATGCAACGTTTTCGAAGTCGTGATTTTGATTAGTTAGAATTTATCAATCTGGCAATCTTATTGGATCATTTCAAACGCTCCACAATAATTAATTACCATCGAGTGTACATCTAATATTTAACAGTATATTTAATAATGACACGTCAAATAATTAAGGAGATGTCCGCGCAAAAGCTGCGCAAATCTACCACGGAGTATTTTGTATTTTTAAACTTCTAGAAGTCCGATCGAATTTTTCTTCCGGTAGAACGATTCATTAAACTCAACACTACGGCGCTACATACTTGGTTTTTCATTTGCAAGCTTTATTTAAAAAGTTTTATGTAAAATTAGATTTGAAGGTTGGCGCTGCAGTCGCATGAGTACGACGAAGTACGCGTAAACAAAAAATAAATAAAAATCTGTTCGTATTTCCAAGATTTTAGAAAAACAAAAAGTACGATTGAAATACTACGGCGCTACAGACTAGGTTTTTTATTAGCAAACTTTATTCAAAAAGTTTTAAGTAATAGAAAAACAGTGTTTTTTGAGACGACATACCCTTAAATATTATAATAATTAAGTTGTTAATCGCGAGTGAAGCGAGAGTTCTTTGCTAGTATAGTATTAAATCTTTAATACTTTTAAAAAGTTGGGAAATCTTTTAAAAAATTAAATTTTTCTTAAAATCTTGAAAGGTAAAGGTTTGGCAAGTATAAATTGGTTTTGATTCATTTGTATATTTCTAATAATATATTTTGGTAACCGAAATAATTCTCTGAAGTGACAAATCGTTACCAAAAAAAGTAGTGAAATCAAAAAGTAAAATGTCAATTATTTATTTTGAATAAAATATTAAATTTTCGTTTAGTACAATTAGTTATTTTTTAATCTTTTCTTAATGTCATTATTAATTAGCTGGCGGTATTTCAAACTATAATTCTCAAAAGTGTTGATATACATTTTTTTTAGATTATTTCAAGTTATGAAATTTTTAATTTATAACGTTGCGGCTTTACTAGCTCGAAATCGGACAAAATGTGTCCCACCAAGCTTACGGTCCGACGCGCAAAGCTATTATGTTAATAAAAGGATCGTCGAGTGACGACCAGGAACTCGCCTCGGCTGATCAGCATCTCCGTCTTGATGGACCGCGGAGAGTGGCGGAGTCCTTTTGTGCTCGGCTTATTCATGAATGGAAGCAAGGGTTTTAGCATGCACAATAATGACACTCTAATAATTTATACTAAGAGAACGATCATCGAGATTTTAACCGAGAAAGAGAGAGATAGATAGGCTATTCGCCGACAAAGGACGGACTCACGGGTTTGCCGATGAACGTCGCGCCACTGCTGCTGGACAGGCTGGCTGCTCTGGGTTTCACCTCGCCGGCGCCGTTGTCTGATCGGCGGCCCACCGAACTCCTGCTCGTGGCGTTGGTAAGGACTGCAGGCACTGGGTTGCCTTAGCCTGGGCACGGTGGCGTGGTCCTCGGCCTGAAGGTCTGGTCTGGAGCCGCGCTCTTGGAGATGAGCGTCTCCGTCGGCTGGCCGGCTTCTCTGGCTGCCGGCCACGTGTGGTCGCTACTAGAGTCGGTAGTCGATAAATCGAGTCGCGCTTCTCTCTCGTGATCGATAGTCCTTCTTCGATAGATTCGGGGCCCTTCGGGTTGCTTCGTGCAAATCCGACTCTGTTATCTCATTCTCTATTTTTGCGTGTTCATTAGTCAGCGTCGGCTATTGTCACGCTACTATATTTTGCCCCCCCCCCCTCTCTCTCTCCAACTCTACTTCTATGCTTCGCGGGCAGCTCCTGCTATCTCGATAGTCGTCTCCATACGTATCTGTGTGTGTGTGTGTGCGCGCGCTTTGCGCGTGTGTATGTGCTGGGCTTATGCCGAGCCGTTGTGAGGGCATATGCACTGTCACAAATTGTTGTAAAATAACTTTTTTTTATCTGACCAAAAAACTATTGAGCTACGGGTCCGTTAAGTATATGTTTATAGTAATTTGGAATACCGCCAGTAAATTAACAATGACGTTAAGAGAAGATTAAAAAGTTACAGATTGTATAAAACAAAAATTCAATATTAATTAAAAATAAGTAATTGACATTTTACTTTTTGATTTCACTACTTTTTTTGGATACGGTTCGTCACTTCAGAAAATTATTTTGGTTACCGAAATATATCATTAGAAATATACAACAAATACGAGTCCAACATGGCGGGAGTGCGGATGCCCCCCAATAAGTGTGTCTCAAATTTTGCTTGTCACAGCCTGAAAACTGCAACAACATTGATTTGCATCATATGTGACTCAGCATATCATTTCAGTTGTTTAGCACAAAAAACAACTGACATCAAATTTATTTAAGTGAAAACCTAGTATTTCCAGAAACAGAAACTTAACCTCAAAGATAGATGAGGAAGTTTTAAACGATGAAACAAGATTCCCGATTGCACAAATTAAACTGAATAAAACAGAAGAAGTAAGGATGTAGATGTTGTAATTATATTGCGGTACGCTTAACGTATTTTTAATTTATGCATTAAAAAAGCTATATGGCCAGATGCACTAAAAAAGCCAAAATCAAACCAATATATAAAGCAGGGATAAAACATAACATTACCAATTATAGGCCCATCTCAATCATATCTAATGTTACTAAAGTTTTCGAAAGAATTATCTATAAAAGGCTATATGATTTTATCCAAAAAATGACATAATTATGAAAAATTGGCTCAAAAAATGCTTTGAACTATATCACGCAAATATTGTACAATAACGTAGATAACACGATACCAACAATAGTCATTTTTCTTGACTTGGCTAAAGCTTTTGATACAGTCGACCATAAGTTGTTATTAGATAAACTGTATTGTATTGATATTAGAGGACAGACTTGGATCTTTTTCGAAGCTATTTAAATAACAGATATCAGACGGTTAAAATTGACGGTGTAGAAAGTGATAGTTTACTAATAAGTATAGGTCTTCCATGTGGTACGATCCTAGGACCACTCCTATTTATTTTATATATAAATGATGTTTTGAAGGAGATTCCACTAGAATCAATACTATCGTCCGCAGATGATACTGCAATAATAAAACAGGTAATAGTTAGATAGAGGCACAAAAAAATATGAATGAGTTTCTTACTGTGATATACAAATGGTTGGTGGTAAATAAGTTATCTCTAAACGTGGATAAAACAGTTTGTATGACATTTCGAAGCTATTGCGACAGTGTACCGAAGCATATAGATGTAAAAATTCAGAATAGAAAGATAGCTAGAGTTGAGAATTACAAATACTTTGGAATTGTCATTGCGACTTCAATCTAAAATGAGATAAACACATCCAATACATAATAAAAAAAACAAAGTATCTAGTCTACATTTTTCACAAACTATCACACACTATGTCAACAGAAACACTAAGAATGATATACTATGCATTCTTCCATAGCATAATCAGCTATGGATTAGTAGTCTGGGGTGGTGCCTATAGAAATAACCGTGATTTATTGCCAAGTTTACAGAGGAAAATTCTCAAGATTATCAATAAAAATAATTTTAGTATACAAGATAGTCCAATAAACCTAGAGCAACTATCTAATTTTGAATTCCTTAAAATCCATTATCATGATCTCAAAACTCAATTCCAAATGTCTACAAGTGTGACTAGGAAAAAAAGCTTAATTATACCAAAGAGCAAAAAACGAGTGAGTGATAAATACACTTACAATAATGCTAATATAACTTATAATTCACTACCAAATTAGCTCAAGGAATAAAACATAAGCAAAACCGCGGAAAAGTAAAATTAAGAATTGGATTAAAACCAAAACTTAGTTTTTCAAAATAGTTTAAAATTTGTTAAATTTGTTAAATTTTAAGAAAATAATATATGAATAGTGTTGTTGAAGTGGTCTGATAATGTAATTATCTTTAGTTTTTAAGTACTAGTTTTAAGTTTTACTATTAAGTTCGGAGCGTTTTTTTTTTTGTTACATACCAAGCTTGTACACAGATAACTTATTGTTAGTTTAAAAAGGTGTCATGATAAGCAAAAAAAAAGGAAGAAATCCAGTATTTTCATAGCCAAACATTTTCTACTTATTCAAATTAAAATCCATATATACTTATCAAAACTACAAGTGTACAAAGTGCCCTCCTAAAAGTTGAGCCTAAAAGAAACACATGTTCACTTGGAATCCTATGGACAGTGACAAAATTCGCAAAACATTGACACCGCGTGCCGCAATGGATAAGGGGTAATTTATTTTTTAGCGCTGTGAATTTAAGGGTTTTATTACAAAGTATCGCTAAATAAAATTTTAAATTATTTACTTTAATTTTGTAATTTTCACTCGTTAATCTTTTTTTCAGAATTTTAAAGTGTTGTGTTCTCTTAATATTTAGCAGGAAGAAAATGGAGACGAATCGCTCTAACAGTAGATATCCATAAAATAATTCGTAAGCCTTCTATTAAATATTTGGGCATTGCAACAGACGCAAGATCAACATTCAAGCAACATCATGAATTAGTAAGCGACAAAGCGGCGAGAGCCACTACTGCCTTGGCACGGTTCATACCTAACGTCGGTGGGGCGACTTAGAGCCGAAGATTACTGCTAGCAAGCGTAAGCGCATCAATTATGCTCTATGAAGCTACGATATGGACGGATGTCAACTTCTTTTGAGAGATGAAGTAAGCTGAGTAATTATGCGGCGGCTATCCTGAAGAAGGCTCGGAAAGACAAAGAAGAAAGAAAGAGACAAAACTAATTTGCCGCTTATGAATGTTGCTAGATGCTGGCCAAGGAGCTGCAAGTTTGAAATGCTTCTTGGACAGATGCAAAGGAACGTAAACCACATTGTGTACGACTCAGATTTAAGTGTTTGGTATATAATTAACACCCGGATAAATTTTTGGGAGTTCCCAGTGACCTGAACGCTTACTCAGAATTGAGATTTGCATAGAAATCAACAGTTTAGCGTTCGAAAGAATAACTATAGCGAATTCAGTATATTAATATTATACTTTAAATTTTCTAAACCGTTCGCTTATATCGTAAGCGATTCCTAACTTACGCAATTGCTTAAAGATTAAGTAACAACCTATTTTAATAAAATGACTACTACCAAAGAAAAATCCAAAATATGTATCGCGAAATCAAGTCAGAGATATAAATTAATGTAATTATAGTATAGGAGTATAGTATATAAAATAAAAAAGAGGGTTTAACGGATCAAGCAAAGAAGAGGGGATATAGTATTTATCAAAAAAAGATATCCTTATATTTCTAATATTTAATTTTAATGTTCCGGGTTTTCTAATATTATCATACTTCCTCTAACCGCACTTTGTTTCTGTAAACCGACGATCCATTACTCTATGGTTTGGTCAAAGTCGATCGATAAAGATATTTTGCTGTTCACTTGAGATGCATGGAAAAGGACTTATTTTATGCGCCTATTTTGAAATGATAATGAATAAAACATAGGCACTTATTTAGATTTAAAAATTTAGATCCCATAATTTTTAATTAGAAATTTATCAAAAAAATTAATAAAAAATGTTAAACACATCTATGTATATAAAATCTATTACTAACATATCTCACTTACCTTGAAGGTGTTAGATTACTATCTTTACTACAGCTTCGATTTAACAGAAATTTAGAATTTTTTGATATGGTTTGAGAAAAATTGCATGTCATTCTTGTAACAGATACACTTCTTCTTTCTCTCAAGTTTTTCTGTCGATCTTGTGATAACCGTGTTAAAAAGGGAGTCTTTGATCTTGAAATTTCTGAACCAAATGTTTTTGAAAGAGTTGACTGAAAATAACACGTAGCCAAGTTATCATTTTCAGGTATTGTTGTTTTACTGTCTAAAGTTGTAGTTGAACTTTTTCTTTTAATGAAATTATTTGAGGAACAACATTGTACTTGACCTGTACATGATTTCAAGGGAAAATGTGCTAACGACGAAGAGTTGTTTTCATGAATAATTTTTTCATTTACTAAAAGAGGATTGGAGCTTTCACATAAAATAGCGTTTGTTAATATATCAGATTGAGACGATTTTGATACAAGTAAAATACGATTTGAAATATCTGTGTGTTTTGGACTGTTAACTATGCATCTTAAATTTTTTTCAAATTCCAAATCGTAGGTGGATGTTGTATTTAATTCTTCAAACTTATTAATTAATGATAACTTATTTGATGAATATTTTAAATGTTTATTCAATATTGCTTCTTCTCTTGTCAATGGAAGTGCTGGTGAAGGGCTCCTACTTCCAATATTTGGTTGTGTATTGAATTCGCACACAAAACCTGATCGATTTAGATGTTGCCCAAACAAATCATGAGTAGTATACGGCACTTTGATATTTTTTAACTTTTGAAATTTTTTAGATTTTTTACCACAAATTTCTGTTGGTTGTATATTCAAATTCTTTTGTAAATACTGTAAATTGTAATCATTTTTTTCTATTTTATTACGTATAAACTTTTTATTATTTTCTGTCCTGCAACACTTATTTATACAAATAGAATGCAATTTTTCAGTATGACTACTGTGAACAAAATGCTGTTTTTTAAAAATTTGTTTGAGTTTACGTTTACAAATTGTATCTTCATTGAGAATTCTTTTCACTTCTTGCAGTATATCTATATATCGTTTATGAATTTTCAAAAGTAACGAATGAGTTGGAGACGATAATTTTCTGTCAAGTCTCAGTGATAGTAATTTTTTACCACTTCTAGATTTAACTGTAAACAATCGATTTTTGTCAAAAAATGACGACTTACTGTCACATATACGAGAAAATTTAGTTTTACAAAAGTAATTATTTTCTGACGAAGTATCGGAAGATCTTGATTTTTTGTATGTAATAGGTATTGTTACCCAGACACGTTTTTCATATAAATTTGATTTTTGTCTATAAGGATATTTTTTCTCAGTATAACTTTTATCGATCCTTAAGTGCGAAGTTTCTTGTGATTTACTTATATTTTGATCCGTAACACACAGTTCACTACGGTATTCCTTGATTGTTTGCAATTCAAAAGATTTTGACTTTAAATCCAAAAGATTTTGCTTCATTGTTAAAACATTATAGAAACTGTATTTGACGACGACGGTTCATCTTTTTGAACGTAAAATTTTTCATCAGCTGTCACAATCCTGCAATTGATATATTCATATTATACATACTCACAAACCCACACACACACACACACAACTGCGCTACGCCGGTGCCAAGCCCGGGGCCTCACCACACAAGAGGTAGGGAAGAAGGAGGGGGAGAAGTAGTAACCTCGTTAAAATAACCAAGGCTCATCTGGCCCAGATGACAACACCTTGTTAAAGGTCTCCTTCCTAAAATACAGAATAAGGGAAGAAACCCCTAATATAAATGAATCATGGACAATGAGTTAGTTAAATCACTGCCCCAAGCGGGACAAGCTTTACAGCCCACTCCCGACGTTGGTTCCGATCGGGTGAAAGCCGACGCAGGCCGACGGAGGCTCCATTGTTGGGAGGAGCCAATTAACTCAAACAAGACAGAAGGTTATAGAAGTGGGTCACTCGGCCCTCAAAGAAAGATTAGCCTCAAGTGACGCATCAGGATGTGATGGAGTCATAAACAGAGGAATGCACGAGGTATGGTCTAAAATTCAGACAGCAGATCGTGCGGAAGAAGAATTGATGGACAAGATTCAGAACCATCTGGACAAGATGGATGCTGTAGTAGGTCCAGCCAAAAACATTCACAAGAGTGTTAAGTATGACATAAGGAAGGTCATGTCTTTCTGGAAACAGCTCATCAGCGTAAGAGAAGCGTCGAGCAAGACCAAGTCTAGCTTTGGACTGATGATGTCAAAAAGATCACGGACCTCGCTGACCTCAGAAGAAAAACAGGAGGTAGAAACGCCGAGGAAGAGGAAGAAACGGTCTCCTACACAGAACAAGACCAATAAGAAAAAAAATAAGCCCACTGCCCACAACAGGGACATTACCACCCTGGCAGAGGGGGGAAACAAGAAAGAAAAAGAAAAAAAAGGAAAAAGAAGACGATAAGATTAACAATGGTGTTGTAGATCAGAAAGGTACTAGAAAATCTAAGCCGCAAAGGACAAGACCAACCCGACCGGAGGCTCTAATCATAAAAGCTACCGACATGAAGTCCTACGCTGATGTGTTGCGAAAGATGAAAGCAGACCCAAAACTGAAGATGCTAGGGGATAGCGTAAATAGGATACGCAAAACGACGGTTGGTGACCTACTTTTAGAACTCCAACGCACATCGGAAGGGAAAGCAACGGAACTTCGACAAGCGGTGTAAGAAGTACTAGAAGAGGGTGTCACTGTAAGAACCCTACAAGATGTAGAGGTCTTTGGAGTAAAGGGGAGTTTCAAGATAGCGGCTCAAATGCAGTGGAGGAAACGGCAGTAAAGTCTGTGCGCAAGGCATATAGCGATACGCAGACGGCGGTCATTAAAATGCCAGCGAAAATGGCTCAGCAGATGATCGCAAAGAAGAAAATCAGGATAGGCTGGGTAGTATGCGGAATACGAGAGATAAAGCGGAATGCACGTTCACTTCGCTGCTAGAAATGTCTAGGATTTGGACTTATCGGCAAAAACTGCACAGTAACACAGGATCGAAGTAACCACTGTTACAAGTGTGGAGTCGAAGGACATAATGCAAGAGATTGTAAAAACAAACCGAGCTGCGTTCTCTGCCAAGAAAGAGGAGCAACAGAGAAAAGTGACCATGCTGCTGGTAGCTGCACATGCCCAGTATACCGAGCGGCAATAGAGAAGTTGAAAAAACAAAGATAATGAAGATAGTGCAGTTGAACTTGAGTTGAGACAGCACAGGATTTACTTAACAAGTACGTTCATGAGACAGAGGTCAACGTAGCCATTATATGTGAACCATACACGGTTCTGGACGAGACATCGTGGGAAACAGACGATACTGGCAGAGCAGCGATCTGGGCGTGTGGGAACGTGGCATTTCAGGAAAAAATGTTGACCAGCAAGAAAGGATTTGTTTGTGCAAAGATAGCAGGAATATACGTGTATAGCTGCTATGTTTCGCCTAACATACCGATCGAACAGTACAAGCGGCAGTTAGATCGACTCGTGCAGGATATTGCGGGAAGAAAGCCAGTAATTATCGCAGGCGATTTCAACGCATGAACCGTAGAGTGAGAAAGTCAAAGGACTAACTAAAGAGGGTTAGTACTGCTAGAAACATTTGTTCTCCTGGACTTGGTGTTAGTTAATCAGGGTAGCACTAACACCTTTAGAAGAGGAGACGCAGGATCTATTGTAGACCTGACATTTGTTAGTAGTTGCCTTATTGGCTCAATTGACAAGTGGACCGTGAGTGAACACTACGCAAATAGTGATCACCAAGCCATAATAATGGAGGTAAGAAAATCAGAGCAGAGACCCAGCGCGAGTACAAGGACCAACAGAGTCAGTTAAAAAATAAAGGATTATGATAAGGAGATGTTCCTACTGGCACTGGAAGAATTGCAACTATCAGGGACGGCGAACAGCAAGTCGGAACAGGTGATGAGTAATATCACACGAGCCTGTGACGCGGCTATGCCCAATTGTAGGCGACCACCAGTATATTGGTGGGACAAAGAGGTTGAGAGTGCGCGCAGCGAGTGTCACCGGACTAGAAGAAGAGAACAACGGACAAGAAAGAAATACTATAAAACCGGAAGAGGCTAGGAAATAGTAGATGCCCGCGAACAAGAAATGAAGGACGCTAAGAGGAAGCTTAAGGAGACAATCTGCGAAAACAAGCGACGGTGCCTTAAAGAACTATAGGATGAGGTCGAACAGGACCCTTGGGGTCAACCTTACAAAATAGTAATGAAAAAGATTAAAGGATGCTACGTACTCCCTCCAAAATGCCCGGAACTATTACACCGGGTATTGACCACACTGTTCCCCAGGCAACTAAAAGAGCCAAGTGTCATCGAAAGAGGTGCGAATAAAAAAGCTGTTCTACGGGTCACAATCAGGGAATTGTTAGCAGCCTGCAGAAGGGTAGGAAACAAGAAGGCCCCAGGGCCGGATGGCATTCCCAATATTGCATTGAAGCATAACATCCATGCTCATCCAGAGGTCTTCGTAAACTTGTACAATGCATGTCCAGAAGAGAATACATCCCCCACAAACTGGAAGAAACAGCGTCTCGTGCTTCTTCCAAAAGGAAAGAATTTACCCCAGAATTCCTCATCATACAGACCGCTCTGCATGTTGGACACCCCGGGTAAGATCCTATAACGCATTATCTGCGTCAGAATGAATCATTTTATAGAAGGAAAAGGTGGTAAGCGGAACACCAATATGGCTTTAGGAAGAATCGTTCAACCCTGGACGCAGTTAGCCTAGTTATCGACACTGCGCAAACAGCAATAGAGGGGAAAAGATGGAAGGGAGAAAAAAAGAAGTACTGCGCCATAGTTACATTGGATGTCAAAAATGCATTCTGTTCGGCCAGATGAAGTGAAATACACGAGGCACTTCGGAAGCAGGATGTGCCATTATATATAAGAAGGATGATGTCCGACTACTTGAAGGACAAAATCTTATTATATGATACTGAGGACGGTACCAAGACCTATGAAGTTGCAGAAGGCGTCTCCCAAGGTTCAGTACTTGGCCAACCGACTTGTAACATCATGTACGACGGGGTACTAAAGCTACAATTACCTGAAGGAACAACAGTCGTGGGCTTTGCTGACGACATAGCAGTAGTGGTAGTAGCGAAACATAAAAAAGAAGTGACAGAAATAGCGGAAGAGGCGACCCGTATAATATACAAATGGCTAACTGAGGCGGGTCTGAAACTAGCCAGCCACAAAACGGAAGTTATCTTATCCCTAGTAGGAAGAAGATGGAGGGAATCACACTGACGGTAGATGGACATAAGATCGTTTCTCAACCAATTATCAAATACTTTGGCATCACGATCGATGACTAAGTTTTAAACAGTATCTGAAAATAGTCAGTGATAGAGCAATACTCTTAGCCAGTGTAACCACATTGATTATGCTATATGGAGCCCCGATATGGGCAGATGCGATGCGGGTAAAATCGATTGTACGAAAGTTAACTACCGTGTATAGGCGAAGTCTACTAAGAGTGGATTCCGCTTACCGTACAGTATCGGAGATGCTGTCTGCATTATAGCAGTCATGCCGCTCATTGACCTTCTGGGCTTATCTGCACTGGTTTAAACTAGACGACTAACCGAACTGCCCAATATGTTCGGATGCAACAGAGGATGTTGAGCACGTCTTTCGCGAGTGCTCAGGATCGAGAAGAACCTGAGAGTTATCTTCAAATCAGAGTAACTCCTGAGTCGATTATGACGGCCATGTTGACTGCAGAGGATGGATGTTGCGAAGTCAACATCTATGCAGCAGACATTTTTAAGAGAGTCAGAAAAGACAAAGAAGACAGAAGAAGAGGAAGAGGTTGAGTATGGACGTGTGTGTGTGCGACGCAGAAAATAAGGGATGATTATAGTGGTGACGACCACGCAAAAGCCTTTCGCCCCCCCTCCCCCCCCCCCCCCGCGAAGCATTGCTTGACAGGGGTACCGCAGGTTTCAGGGGCAGAGAAGATGGAGCTAGGCACCTTTACCGAGGGTCGTTATTTCACGGCTGGGTGTGAGGAGATATCGTCTTTTTTTTCTGTTCTGATAACCGATTGTGTTACCGGATAGTATATTCAATATACTGAATATGCTTTATAGAAGAAATTCGTATTCTTGTGAAACAGATCAATTTTTCAGATTCGTCAATTGCATAATCTAAATAAAACTACTCAGTTTTATTCGAATTTTCCATTGATCTGCTGCAGCAAAAAATAAGGTTGAATTTTAATGACAATTGATTTGTGTATAAAAGATTTTAAAGATTGTAATGATAATAACATATCAAGTCATGCTAGCAAATCGTATAAGGAGTAAAGTTGCCTTTGATTACTAAAAGTGTTATTCTATAGTTATATTTATGTAGTTTATGATTCGGATCGTTTGTCCAATTTTAATATTGAAGTTTACACTCCATATTTAGTTAGTATTTTAGATTTTAGTTTGTTTTGACTTTTCAATTTTAAATTGTAAATTGTATTGCATATATTGTTGGTGCATAATAATATTGTTCAATAACTATTATTTTTCTCTAATTATTAGTGATATATGTGCGTGTATGTATATAATTTGTTTAATTGCACATGTGTTCTATGTATGCGTATCCTGCCTTCAATAAAGTACTTCAATGAGATTATTAGATAAGTGATTCATTAGAAATTGAAAACAAAAATTATTGTTTAAATCTTTCTCTATGAAGCATTTACTTTGTGGAATTTATTTTATTGTTGCAGGTTCTTCAATGTTTATGATGTTTTTAGCAGATTAATTTTTCTATCAGCCTCTTAACTAGTATAGTATATTATTTTTAATTTATTAAATTTATTATTTATCTTTGTATATAAATGATTTTGTTGCATTTTATTGCAAAGTATAATGTCATTGATATTTCATTATAGTCAAAAATTGCATACAAATTTGTTTACGGTTAAAATATTGTTATTATTTTTATTATTATTATTATTATTATTATTATTAATTTTCCAATGCAATAATGATTGTTGTTTATGATTGTTATAATCTGCAATGTATAATCTATTTACTATTTAATCAATGTATACAATGCATAAATTATTATCAAGTAAAAGTACCTTGTTCGATATTTGTTTGAGAAGTAGATTCTGTGATGCAGTAATCATATATCATCGAGTTAATGATTTACATTTGTATTTTTTATAATTATGAAGCATAGTGTTTTGTTCAATGCAAGCAAGATTAAAGTTTTATCATTTTAGACTTTGTGTTTCTATGCTGTAGTTGTATATGTATGTTATATATATTTATACATATGTAAGTGTTTAGTGGACGCAAGAGTATAATAAAAACTTCACCAATTTAAGATTTTAAGTAGTATGTAAATATTAAATGTATATACATATACATATATATGTATATGTATATATAGATATATATATATATATACATGGTGATTAAAGTAATATAAGTGACTTGCTGCTGTCAGCCACAGTAGCATAGCACAAATTTTGTGAACGACATAAGAAAGTAGTGGTCGACAAAGACAAGCCTCAACCATACACAGGCTTATAGGATACGGGCTCTGCAATGATATATTGTGATGATGCAAGTGCATTTAATAAAAAGAAGTGATAAGAAAGTAAAAGGATTATAAGATGTACGAAGACAGAGGAAAGGGAAGATTTAGTCAGAAAAGATGTAAAAGGAAGTAAGAGAAAAAACATAAAAGAGTGAGCCTTCAGAAAAATAAATATATAAACCATTATATGAGTTCAAGTGTTTGGTTCATTCAACAATAAATGTTTACTAAGTTCAAATTAAAATTTAATACAAAAATTGTGGAAGAGTTTATTATTTCAAAAATTTAGTCTAGGCGTTGTGTAGAATATTGTATATTCAGTATTTATATTGAGTTTGAATTAAAAAAGTTGGTTTCAGCAAGTATGATGTGTATTGTAAGGTTATTTCAATAATTTAGTCTAGTCATGGTGTATAATATAGTATAATCAATATATATAGTGAGTTTCACTGTCAAAAAAATCACGTGATTAATCATATGATGGATCGCGTGATAGATCACTTGATTTATCACGTGATTATTTGGCGTGATATATCAGGTTTAAAATCAGGTCAGAAATCACTCGTATAATTTAAAAATATTTGTTTATATTGATTTAATTGATGAAAGCACTTTGATTTCGGCAGAACACATTCAAAATTCTATTCATAGTTTTTATTATCGATTAGGTTACTGTCAAGAAACCGAAGGTCATCAGTTTGAACATTTGCTAAAATAATTCTTTCCTTAATTGGTCGGACTGAGTCTTGCCTTAACTGGTTGGACAACACCAAGTCTTGCCTTAACTGGTTGGACAAACCCAATAACCCAAGTCTT
>QLYP01000704.1:47027-60280 GCA_016647725.1 Nasonia giraulti
ATATATATATATATATATATATATATATATATATATATATATATATACACATATATACACATATATCAAGAGAGAATACTTTACAAGGAAGAGAAATCATCCGGTAGTCCGATCAACTAATAGACACAAGGTAAGATTTCACATTATTACAATTGGCCCTCAAGTAAAGTTCAGTGAGTACGTTTGTTGGCAGTAAACGAATCCTGACCAGATTCTCCCTGGACACCTGTACAGTGTGTCAGATAGGTAGACTCACACACAGAAAGAAGTAACTCTTCAAGTTTCTACCTAACAAAATTGGAGGTCCCACCGAGATTTTGCCTATTTCAAAACAAACTTACTTCTCTTTTCTCTTGAATCACAATATATTAATATTAGAGTGAATATAGTGTCCGCGTCTCTAAAATAAAAAAATTGAGAATTAGTAGATCGTGAAATTAAGTAAAACAAAATAAATCGTGAAAGCAAATCGTGAAAAATTACGCGAGTGAATTTAGTTCATTAAGAAGATAAATTAATATAAAATCAGTGTTGTGTCTGCGCAGTGAAAAATTCATAAGAAATAAAGTACGCGTTATACTTGCGAGAAAGACGACGAGGGTCAAATTTCAAACCACGCGCAACAGAGCTGAGAGCGTCGCTTGGAAGCTTGGCGTCGTGTCGTGACGTCAGAGCCTTTGTGCCGGTCCAACGCGCGTGGGCAGTCAAAGGGGGCGGCCATCTGGAAAGCTTCGATTTTTCTAAACTTAAAATCAATCGTAGCTTTCTACGCGTTCATCTAATCTATTGAGAAGAAATACGTATTAAGAAAATATTTGAGCCGAAAAGGAAATCACTGAAGGTCCAATTTTGTAAAATAGAAATTTTCAAACCGTCAAAGTTAGCTAAAAATAAGGCTATTTTAGAGAAAAGAATAATTTTACCCTCAAAGTCTTGACAAAAATAAGTCCATAACTTCCTAAAAGGAGCAAATTGGTTGATCAAGAATTGTTCCCTGCAAATGGATCTCGAGTGATAATAATTTAAATGTTTATAATTGCTAATGCAAAATGATATTTGATTATAATATAAAAATTACACAAGACGGCTGACAACAAGTGGGTAAAGCTGTGTCATTTTTAGAGGGAAGGGCCCGTTAGTTTTTTTTATATGTAAAAAACAAAGAAATATATGCGAAAACAATACATGTGAATCATACACACCTTAATCTGGTCGACAAAGATAACAAAATCATTGGCATTTCCCAGTCAAAAATCGAATTAGAGCGTGTCACCACGCAGGTATTCTGGTGCTGAAATTCAATTTTCACGAATAGAGTGAAAGTTGACTGCCCAGGATCAGAGGTGTATGTCCCACACTAAAAAGAAAACTCAGAATTGGTATCAGCAGTCATTTTTAGAAAAAAGGGGGTTTGGTTTATTAGCAAAGAGTGCGACTAACAACAAATGGGTAAAGTCAAACTCACTAGTTAAAGTTTAAAAATAAAAGGAAATAAGAAAGCCCGTATAGAAAGTACTTTGAAGTATTCGTGCAAAATCCCCATGTACACCAAATAAACATAATTGCAAATACTGAAAGTTTCACATACACAGCATAATACACCACTAGCACAGCTTTAAAATTACACGCACTTTGAAAAACATTAAAGACATTGGATCATATTTGAAATATAAATGCGACACACTATTTTCCATCACACAAAGATTCAAATTCTTAATGGAAAAAGAGAAATTTTAAAATCACTTGAAATCCGATTCAAAGGTTTATCACATGTTTTCTTGAATATTTAATATTGGAATAGAAGCACTCGTGGTCGAATACAAAGAGTTTACACGTAAAATCAACAATTGAAAGCACTTTGTACAAGTAAAATTATTACAAAACTTTATTTCTCGCAATAGGAAAGATCAAGTGAAACACAGAATTGCACTTCTCACTAGTCCAGACACAAAAAATATCCTTTCACTTTATACAAAATTTTGTCGTACACCAACACTCTCAACAACTTAACACTATATAAACACTGTTAAAACACTAAATAAGAGTACAATACATCTCAGAACATTTTGTCATTTTACCCTTGCCTTAGAACTCACGAACCCAGTTAATTTTTCGCCAAAAGCCTCTAATTTTGTTGCATGGTACTGGTGGACGAGGTTGAACAGTCTGAATTTCGACTTCCTGCTCCAAAACAGCATCTCCTGGACCAATGTAACATTGTTGAATGATGTTTATGAGTCTGAAAAGCATAAATTAAGTTAATAAAATAGTTAGTTGCATTTCTGAACGGGAATTTCCATTTTTCAAGATTACTTTTGAGTTTTCAATAAACGCAACAAGGCTAAGAACAAATATTTCAAGGTTAAAGCTAAAGAGGCTAAGGTTTTTATTCCAAGCAAAGAAAATTCAGTCAAACTAGAATCAGTAAATTATTTTCAAAGTATAGTTAAACAAATTTTAAACAGTGTGATAACATAAATGTTTAAAACTCGGACGAATTTTGGCAATCAATGTAACGATTAGATTAAACTTGACAAAATTTTGGTGTAAGTTCGAGTAAAGAGAGTCCTGATTAGATTAAATGTACAAAAGATTACCCAGATATTACATACCGTCATGCTTGTGTGAGTATACAAACCAGTTTTGGTAGTATGCGCCTTTGCCCTCACATCGAATGAGGACGCCCCTGCAACAAATAAAGGAAACAGACACACTAAATACAAAGCAACGAGTCTTCGAACCTCAATATTAATTTAAGTTTAATTATCATAACAAAATAACACTCATCTGAATAAGCTGAAACAGGTGTGCACTGCTTGGGGTAGAGAGTCTGGGCCCACACTCATATTTCCTGTTTTCACTAATGACACTGTCCAAAAATCACCGACACAGGTAGAGAACACGCTCGGGGACCAACAGATTACACGTGCGCACTATTTTTACCGCAATTTATTAGCAACAATCGAAAAGCAAAGTACGCGACACGACGCGGATGAGGTTAGCCGTAGTAGCATAGCAGCCAACAGCACGTGTTTGTTCAGAGCGAATGCGGGCGCGCTTGCAATGCATGCTAGGGATGCTCAATACAATATCGATTATCGAAAATATCGGAATATCGGTTAGTAAATATCGATATTTTGTATCGTTATTTTGAGTTCCGATATAGCAGGGTATCGATACTCATGAAGCAATATCGGTTTTCGATATGAAATATGAATTAAAAAATCCGATCACCGTATGTATATTGCTGTATAGACTCGACACGCGTTCAAAGTCGCCTTGTTAACCCACAAGTGGCGCCACATGCTAAAGAACGGGCGGACGCCGAACGACGACACGACGGCCTGCCATTTTTCTCTCTGTGTACTACTGTGTACTGTGTAGTGTGTACGGGGCTACGCTTCGCAGCTGTACCTCGTGCCACGTGGCTCGTAGTTCGTGACTTCGTTATTAACGCTGCTCTGTCATATTCGTGCATGTGCTCAGGCTCACTGCTCTGTTCCTGACCTGTTGGCTGTTAATACCCGAAGGAAAAGACATCAGTCATCAATTCTCGTGGCTCATTGTTATTTGTTGTGCGTGAAGGCAGTGCAGGCACGCCGGCGCGTCCACGAGAAAAAGTTCTGCTCTACGTCGTCGCGGGACATCAGCGGCGCCAAGCTCAACAGGACCTTTCCGTTTCCGACCTTTGCTGGTTTGCTGATTGCTCTGGACTTTTTCGAGAACTTTTTCGACGTATTCGGTACCGACACTTCTCTTTGCGAGCGTCATCGAGCGAAACAGAGTTTGAGGTAATCGTAAGTGGGTAAGTACTTAACAATAATGTAAATACGCGAGTACGTTTACACGATCATTTGTTGAGCGAGCGAACGAGCAAACGACCAATTCGCGGAATCAAAGAGGCGCGAAGCTTCGTGTTCTCAACCGTAGTATAGTCTGTAGTGTATGTACACAGTAAAAACGCGATTCGAGCAAACGACCAATTCGCGGAATCGAAGAGTCGTGCCGTGGAGCATCGCGTTCTTAACCGTAAGTCAGCGTCGAATTATTATTAGTTCAAAAAAACGCGTGTTACTTATCAAATTGTATAAGCGTATTTTAACAGCAGTTTTATTTTCTTTCCAAATTATAGTCAAAATAATCGGACCGTCTTCGCAGTTCGTACTTCGCAGACAGCTGCACGCGCACGGAGTCAGAGACGTCAAAGTCACGCATCTGCAGGCTGCACGTTGTCGCCATCGACTCATCGAGTCCAGCTCGGCTCGGAGTCTAGACTATAGGCCTACAGGTAATAGCCTACTAGTGGACTAAGTGGAGTTATATCAAGATCAACGTCTGTGACCAAGGCCATGCATTACTCACCTGTTACAAGGTAACAATTTTTTTAAAATTCATCTGCGAGTGTGATTAAGTCTTTTGCACGTAGCGCGGTGTATGAGCATGCATCAAAATTTTCTGTCGGTATCTTTAGCCAATGCTAACCATTTTGTTGCAGGTGAATAATAATGTGATAGAAGTTTTATCTAACTATTTAGATATCCAAAAAAGTTTATTCGCACGACTAAAGCGTAAATTGGACATTAAAGATAGTTTTGATATTCAAGAATTCAATTGTTGATCAGTGTAGAAATATAGATAAATCATACAAAGTTCAAATTAAATCGATCGAGAATTTGTCATATCTCAAAAGTATTTTGAGCATTGTGTTCGATTCGATTGTAGATTTAGACGTATCTTACGATAGTCTAGCAGATACAGTCTTAATTACAACTAGTGATAGCGATGAGGAAGATTATTAGTAAATTACATTTGGTGAGTATTAGATAGAGCAGATAGGAATTACTGTCAATTAAAGGAATTAAGTTTTTACTAATATTACATTTGCAGAGTTACTTCGATCTTTGGTTTTATTTCTTTACGTAATTCTTAATGATAAGTCTACTACAGTTGCTTGCTTTTACCTATTTAAGTTTTCAACCGAAAACGTTAAAGAGCTTGAATTTGGGTTATTTATTTCAACGGCTTTTCTTTTGGTTATATGTACATCACTAATTCTACAAAAGTACTAATAATTATTTTTAAAGCTTTGATAACAATTTAGTATATTTTTCGTATTTTTTTTTTAATAGTGGGTAAAAAAAGCGAAGTTTGGAAACATTTTACTGAGATTGATTCTAAAATGGCCAGGTGCAAATTATGTCAGAAGCAAGTTGAAGGATCCGGTAACACAACAAATTATTCAATTCATCTCAGAAGAGAACACAGTATTGAAGTTCCGGCTTTAAAAAAATCCACAATCGATCGGAAGAGATCAAATACTAATACCATGGTATGTCTATATACATAATACATATATATTATAATATACTGTAATTCGTACAATAAAGTTAAAATGTGTTACTTCAAGGTATCATCAGATTCAGAGGCCCAATTATCTGAACATGAATCGATTCAGGAGAGTCTCGCTTCAACTTTGAGTACAGAGCATGTCAGTGGCCCAATTCCAAAGAAACGTAAGCAACTACGAGTTGATGAAACTTTTTCCAAGCAAACATCATTTCGAAGTACGTACTACCACAATAAAATTAACTTCTTTCTATTCATTTTGTAATTTATACAAAATTTAGTATTAATCTAAAAAATATTTTATTGTAGGTGGATCAAAAGCAACTGAAGTCAATAGTAAACTTATTTATATGTTGGCAAAAGACAATATGCCATTCAGAACGGTGGAAAAAGAAGGTTTTCAAGAATTTGTGAAGGCTCTCAATCCTCATTATAAAATTCCAACTCGAAATTCTGCAACCGAGTTATTAGAAGAAAAATACGTCTATCTATCTAATACAATCAAAGAGCGATTATCCAAAATTGAAAACTTATGCCTCATGACAGATATATGGACAGATACCTCTAACTCCAAAAGTTACTTGGGCTTGACTGCACATTACATTTTCGAGAACGAATGTAAATTAATTACTATTGGCGTAAAAGAACTGGATAAAAAACACACAGCTGCTAATATAGAAAAGTGGTTGTTGGAAACCTGCGCCGAATGGAATATTAAACCTGAAAATGTCGCTGCTGTTGTATCGGATAATGCGGCAAACATTAAGAAGGCTATTATAGATGCGTTTGGTGTAGGGAAACACCTGCCATGTTTCGCCCATACTCTGAATTTAGTGCCTTCAAAAGTTATTGATGCAGATCCTACAATTGCTCCATTGGTAGATAAGGTAAAAAAACTGGTCAGGTATTTTAAACAATCCATCACGGCTGCAGATGAATTAAGAAAGCACACAGTTTTAAAATTAATTCAGAGCGTAGAGACGCGTTGGAATTCGACGTATGACATGCTGCAAAGATTTTTCGATTTAGCTGATCCAATTAGTATTTGTTTTAAAGTTACCTACAGCACCTGATATGCTCTCAGCTTCAGAATTGAGGACAGTAAAGGAATTTCTCAGTATACTAAAACCGTTTGAAGAAGCTACAAAAATCGTATGTGGCGATTCCTATGTTACTGTAAGCAAAATCATACCAGTTGTTAACATCTTGAGACATGCTTTAGAAAAGTTCACTCCAGAGACAGACATTGCTAAGCCGTTGAAAAAATCAGTTATGGAACAATTCAAGCATCGTTTTGATACTGTAGAACAAATAACCATGATAGCAATTGGAACTTTGCTCGACCCAAGATTCAAAAAAATCCATTTTATAGATCGCATAGCTTGCAGCAGAGCTATTGATAGATTATCTAAGCTACTCACAGACACTGCAGCAAGTGAAAGTGCTGAAACTCCACCAAATGAGGAATCCACTTGTAACAACACTTCTGATCAAAATAAACAAGGTAACTTTTGGTCTTATCATGAAGAATTGGTTAAAGGCACGAACGCATCTCGAGCTGCGAGAAGTGAAGGAGATTTGTATGACGATCTTAAATATTATTTAAATCAACCTAACGTAAACATGAACGATAATCCGATTCAATTCTGGAACAGTAATTCTTTTTCACTTCTATCGAATAGCGAAACGATATTTATGCATCGTAGCTACCTCAGTTCCACCAGAAAGGTTATTTTCAAAAGCAGGCCGTATAGTATCACAGGACAGGAGTCGTCTTAGCGGCAAACACTTACACCAGATTTTATTCTTGGCCTCCTTAGACAAAAAAGACTGGCTCTTTTAAATATTTAGTATAAGTATTTGAAATTAATAAAGTAAAACTTAATTATTAAATCCGACTACCATAAGAGTGTAAAGTATAGAACTGTATATACATTCTAGTGTTGTACACTGTACAGTTTATTAAATAAAAATAAATTCAGACTTATTTATTATGGTTGTTGTTTTTGATAATTTGATTGTAAACATTTTTTTTCACCGATATTATACCGATATTGTCAATATCGATATTTTTCAATCTATATAATGCGTATATCGATACTGACGTAATTGATACGTATCGATACGCAATATCGATATTTTATACTGTATCGGGCAACCCTAATGCGTGCGAGCATGGTCACTAGGCGTGGCTAGGGACTTTACAGAGGTGCGAGACTAGGCGCGCGCAACTGACGCGGTCGAGTCAGAGTAGGGTCAAGAAGCAGAGAGAGCGCTGCAGCCATTTTGAGCGGGCGCGAAGTTCAAATAATTAAAAGAAAAGATTAAGATTTTGGGACTTCTACAACAATAATAATCATTATTTACTAACATAGATTTAAAATTAAGCTTGTTTAATTTTATTTTTCCTGTGAATAAATAATTTTTATTATAATATTAAGGGAAATTAATTCTTTAGAAAATAACAATTGTTGGTTTAGGGTTTGGTTAATTAAACTTTTTGTAGATTTAGGAACAATATTAAAATTTTTCCTTATTTTGAAACAATATTCTATTATTACTTCGTTTTCTTTGATTTTTATCAAGAGGTACTTAATTATTTTGGGGATAAGCATATTAATAATTGTTTAGAATTCCGGTTTTATTAATTTTTTTCCTATCATCATGTTTATTTAATTCTTTTTATGTTTAACAAAATTAAATAAAACGAGCGAAGCTTCACATACAATTACGTAAGAAATTTGGGATTTTATCAAAATATTACAATACATTTAAACAATTAAAAGCTATTGATAATTTTTAGAATTTCAGGAATTTTAACTTCTATTAGACTAATTGGTAACGTTAAATTTTTTTTGGGTACTGGTTTACGGTTTTGAATATAATTATTAAAATATAGCTACTTAATTCTTCTTTTAGTATAAAAATCAAACAAGTTCTTTTTATGGTAAAGGTTAGGATAATTTGAAGAGTCTTAGGTTAAGTTCACTTTTGAAACATTCATTCTGACTCGCGTGAATTTTTATCAAAATATTATCTTTACCCCTCTATAAACATTACATACAAATATATATATATATATATATATATATATATATATATATATATCACCCTATAAACCCCTTTTGCGGCATACGAATTCATAGTAATAATTTTGTTATTGTTTTGGTTCATATATTTTACACGCTCCCAAAACATAGACCTTTTTAAATTTTCCTCTTCGAATTTAAAAGTGAAACGCTTTTAAAAATCAAAAGATATTGGCGACTAGTGAAAGCAGAGGCATAAATTAAGCAAGAAAAAGAAAACTAAAGTGACTGAAAGCATATTAAATAACTCAAAGTATCATAAGAGTGCAAGAAAACCAATCGACGACACAAGTGATTATCTAGATTACCTAAAAGGCACAGAGTACCTATTCGAGATGACAGGGAACGCCTCAAACAATGATGATTCAGCAGTGGAGGAGTACCAGACGCAAGTATGCTATTAATGAGCACCATGGCTAACAGCTTTGCACTGATGAATTGCATAAGCGGGATTCCAAGTTTTGATGGAAAAAAAATCTTCGAGACTACAGACAAGACTTGAGGAACGCCAGTGAATTAGTCAGTGAACCGATTAAGCCTCAATTCTTACAACACGCCCTACACAAAATAACAGGATCAGCATAGAAAAGTTTAAGCAACAAAACAATAAAAAGTGTAGAAGATTTAATATAACATTTAAAGCAAAGGTTTGGACCCGGAAGAAACTTCAGTTACTATAATAATAAAATACAGAACGTGAGAATGAGAGAAAAAGACACAGTAGGCGATTTTTATGATGAAATAAACGTGCTCCTGAGTAGTGCTAAAAACGCTTTGAAGGAAGAAAAAGGAACAGAGTTCAAAAACGAAATGATGGCACCATTAGAAACTTTAGCAGTAAATATATTTATCAAAGGTTTACCTGCAAATTTGGCTGAGCGAGCAAACCCAATGATTTGCGAGAAGCTTATGAAGAAGCAGTGCGATTGGAAACGAGAATGGAAGCCAAAATATTCCCAGATTCAAGACAATACAGAGGTAGAAACCGATATTACAATAACCAAGACAATTATAATGAACCGCAAAATGGAGACACTCATCGTAATTACGGAGGATACCGACATGAGAATCGCTATCAAAATAATCAACAGAACTCAAATTACGTAGTGTATGTGAATGACAGAATATACAATGAACCATCGCAAGATGAACCCCAGAATTATTATCCACAAAATAATTATCGAAGCAACAACTATCGAGGAAGAGGCTATCAAAGCAATTACGGCAACCAAGGTGGACGAGGAAGTTACAACCGTAGCTATAACAACGGGCAGCAACAACGCAATAATTGGCAGGCTTGGAACAGCAACGGGAATAGGGGAAACCAACAAATATTTTGACCATGAGACTGGAAGGCACTATGATGCACCACCGTATCCCGACAGGAGAAATGACACTAACTGGCGGAATAATCACCAACAACACAACGATCAAGCCCAAAGTGGTAATTTAAACTACCAAGAGGCTCGCCACGACCCCAGGATGGCGAGCCAAAACCAAGGTTATTCGAATCAGAATCAAGGCATCCAATGCAGAATCAAAACACCAATCATGTCCAGAACTAACAGATGCCCGGAAACTCAGATCAACAGAATTATCAACAACAACTCCAGGCATACAACGAGAACAAAAGTGTGAACTCAACGAATCCAGGCAACAATCAGCCGAAGGCACCAGTGATGGCAATTTTGACAAGACCAGAGAACTATCAAGAATATGGTCCACAAACTGTAAAGGATCTCAAAATGTTGATTGGGAGTACGACAAGGCCACAGCAGTAAGTATAAGAATACCAGTTGGAACCACTAAACCATGGGTGGAATTCATGATTGACAACGGGGCCACAGTAAACTTAATTAAAGCAAGTGTATTGGATGATGATATGCCCATCTGTACTGCTGACACTAGAGAGCTAGGCGGAATCACAAACCAAACTGTGAAGACGTACGCATCAATATATCTAGATATAAAAGGGACCCCAGTGAAATTTCAAATAATATCGTACGATTTTCCTATTCCATTTGATGGGATGTTAGAATGCAATTACCTAAAGAAAGAAGAAGCTGTATTATCGTATTACAAAAATGTACTAATGATAAGCGGAGATGTAATGCACCCCATACCGTTCATTGGACATGAAGAGGAACACAATCCGAGAAATATTAAGAGAGGATATAAGTGCAAACAAACAAATGAAGTGCTAAAAGTAGAATCTGTCTTAAGTGAGAAAAGTGAGCCTATGAAACAAGATGATGAGAATGTAGCGAATCAAATTGGAGGTACCGTAAAGCACATAATCAAAGCCAGAACCCGACAAGTGATCCAAATCAATCTGATAAAAACCGAACTAAAAGAAGGATACATACCAAGAATAGATATGGGAAACAAACATCTATTTCTAGGAGGTGTAATAAGTAATGTAAATAATACTTGCAAAATGATGGCGATCAATACGAGCGAAGAAGACGTAATCACAGAAGTGGATCCAAAAGAACTTATACCATTTGACACAGGACTAGATTTTCTGCAAGAAACTGACAGTCAATTTAATGGCGACATGATCGTGGACCAAATAAAGAGACTAGAAAGAGTAAAAGAAGCAATCAGAAGAGATCACTTAAATTGAGAAGAATTGGACATAGTCGATCGAATCATCGAAGACTACTTGGACCGATTTCTGCTCGCAGGAGACAAACTTCCATGCACAGATATGATTGAACATCATATACATCTAGAAAACGATGTACCCATCAATACCAAGCAATATAGACATCCTCCGCAACATAAACAAGTTGTAAGAGACAGCGTGGAAAAGAAATTGAGAGAGAGAATCATAAGAGAGTCTAATTCTCCGTGCAACTCACCCATTTGGATAGTACCCAAGAAGCCTGACAGTCATGGCAATCCAATATTGCAGATATCATGGACCAATTAGGAGGTGCAACGTACTTTTCTATCTTCGACCTGGCAAGTGGTTTTCAATAAATACCAATGGCACCCGAAGACTGCTATAAAACTGCCTTCATTACAATCAACGGCCATTATGAGTATACCAAAATGCCAGAAGGATTGAAAAATGTCACAGCGACTTTCTAAAGACTAATGGAAAAAGTACTTAGAGGACTTCGAAACGTTGAAATGCTTGTGTACTTAGATGAGATTTACAAGAGCATGAAAGCAGAATTAGAAATTTGATGCAAAGACAGAGGAAGGCGAAATTAGTTCTACAACCAGATAAAATTGAATTTTTCAGAAAAGAAGTGGGTTTTCTAGGACACATAATCAGTGCAAGAGGCGTGGAACCAAATCCAGAGAAAGTTGCAGCAATAGCTAAATTAGCCACACCCAAAAACGCAAAAAATATAAGAGAAGTACTTGGAATGTTTGGCTATTATCGAAAGTACATTAAAGATTTTGCTAAAATTGCAAAACCATTAAATGACTTATTGAAAAAGAATGTGAAATTTGAGTGGACCGAAAAGTGCGAAGAAAGTTTTGAAAAATTAAAGCAGTGCCTCATGGAAGAACCCATATTATAATTTTCTAACTTCAATAAAGAATTCACTCTGACCACTGATGCATCAGACTACGCAATCGGAGCAGTCTTGAGCCAAGAAAAGGACGGATTTGATCACCCAGCCCAATATTTATCCAGGGCAATAAATAAAGCTGAAAGAAATTATTCCACCACTGAAAAGGAATGCTTAGCGGTACTATATGCTCTACATCAGTTTAGACCATATTTATTGCGCCGTAAATTCACACTGGTATCCGATCATGAACCTTTAAATTGGATGCATAGCAGAAAAGACCCTGGACAAAAACTTATGAGGTGGATGTTCAGGTTCACAGGTTATGAATACATATTTAAATACAAACCTGGAAAATTAAATAAGAATGCTGATGCTTTGTCAAGAAATCCTCCAGAAATGACTAAAAAGGAAATTAACGAAAATTTGCCAAGAATCAAAGTAATGGTAATTGATGAGAAAACAAAAGAAGAACAAAATAAAACTAAAGACAAGGGGCCCATGCAGAACACCGGCTTTCGCAGCAGAGCTCAATCAGCATCCGAAAAGACCACTGCACCCCGATCCAGAGGCAGACCCATAGGGGCTAAAACAAAGAACCACCTAAACTAGATCATAGCGTAATAGCACAGAGAACGAGAGCGAAACGCACACAGATACCAAGTCCAGTAGGGCAGTACATTAAACAAGGAAAAGCAACCAAAACATTCAAAATTATCGATCCAAAGAAACCCGTACAAGCGAAAGCGTCAACCAGGGTTGAAGAATCGACAACAGAAATGTCCTCTGTCAAAGCCAAATAGTTGCCAGAAAGTTCGTCCAACATAGATTCAGATACTTCTATGACAGTAAACCCGTCTAGAAGATCATGGCTCTCGTCCACAGCCAACGAAGACAGCGACTTAGAGAAACCACCATTGCCAGACCCTAGATACAGTAGGTTACGAGTGGAAGACTCAGAAACAACAGAAGACGAAAAGCAGGAAATACCAGAAAATGAGGTATTCTCTTCAGAGGACAATCAAGACAAAACTATAAGTAATATTGCCATCGAGTTAAGTGCAGTAGAAGGTCACAATATATATATATATATATTGTGACGGCCGAGTGCACGTCAAATGTCTAACGGCTAATCATGTACTAATTGTAATAAGATTATTGTTTCAGCAAGCTGCCAACGAGCGCCGAAATGAACGAGAACAAGAAACGAGGCAAGATAGAGACAGAGAGAGTGAGACCATAGGATGTTTAAACATTTTTTCCAATTTTTTTTAGTCGGTTTAAACAT
>QLYP01000705.1:0-49593 GCA_016647725.1 Nasonia giraulti
TAACAAAATGTAATAAAATATAGCAAACTGTAATAAAACGTAAAAAAGGTCCGAAATCCAACAAAAACGTACAAAATGGTACGATTTGTTACATTTTCTTATATTTTATTACACTTTATTAGATTTTTTATTTCCACTAAGGGATGTTTAACGTTTGAGTATACTCTATTTACGTTTTTCATTTGTATACATTATTGAGTTGTATCTATTAACAATAATATTAAGAAATATTTTAATATTTTACAAGGTATTGCTGGAAGTGGAACAATGTCAGACGTAGAAAGAACACTAAATAGCCTAAATGGTTACCATGATGACATACTAGAAGCACTTAGAAATGCTCATCGTGGTTTGTCAAGTACGCCTACAAGAAGTGAAAACTTGCTGGACGATGAAACAATACGCAAATCATTAGTTGAACATGGATATACCAGCGATACCTACCGAAAAGATTCAGACAGTCAAGATAATATGGGTCAACAGGAGGACGATGATGAAGATGATATTCCTCCAACATGTGGCACTATAAGAATACGAACACTAGAAGATATTATTCGGCAGTTAGAACATCATTCAACACGCCGTATGAGTCCAGTAGATTCAGAAGATATTCGAGTTTCAGAAAATGAAACAGATCGTCATTACCGAATGGATTCTTCAGTATGTAGTGAATCATCACAAGGGTAAGGATTTATCACATTATTTGACTAATTTGTATATTAAAAACCATACTTGGGATGTGCGATATGTATAACTTAAAGAGACAGATACAACTTAAATTATCAAAATAAAAGATTTAACATCGTGTGTATTTTTTTCTAAATACATTTAGGAATAATATCAAAAGAACAATTTTCAAAAACCAAAATTCAAAATTTTTATTTTTTTAGCCACCACAGGTTTTGTTCGGTTTAAAACAAAATGCAAAAAACCTGCAGTGATTTATATATATATATATATATATATATATATATATATATATATATATATGATTTAATAACTAATCAAAAATATGCTATACATGTCATAAAAACTATCGTTTTAAAATTCTGTAGAAAATTTGCAAAGAGAAATGTCAGATTTCTCATACTGAACAACAAAAACAATTTATGTGCATGTTATATTTTTTTTAAAGAAATACCACGTATAAATTATTGACTTTTATTGCTGCATGAAAAAGTTTTGTAAGTATAACTTAAAAGAGTAATCATTCTCTTCAACTAAATTTCATTAATTAATTAGACTTTGTAATTCAAAGTGAATAACACTTTTTGAGTAGATAACCTAATTCCACAAAAGTAGATGCAATGCATCTATATCTGCGATGATCATTGTTCAAGTCACTGCATACTGTTTTTATTCTAAAATAATGACTAATTATAATTATGCTTGAACCCTAACAGTACAAAAATATTTTTAAATTATTTTGAAAATATTTTAAATAAGTTTTCGTAATTCATATATTATGAATCAAGATAGCGCCGCACTGTCGAGAAAAGCCAAAGTTCGGTTCAGGACATGGCGACCCTATATACTTTAAAATTGGGTTTCCTTACCTCCAACAAAAATCTCGATTGCATTAGAATCATTAGTATAACGCGTATGCGCAATCTGTTGGTATCTATTTGAAATATAATAAGCGAATCTTTCATATTTAAAAGGATTTATTCGAATATATTGTAATATATTCGAATAATATAATGTATTATATTAACATAATATTGCAAGTTGAAAATTTGCTCGATGAATTTCTTTTCGTCAGAGTTTCTTCTCCCTATATTTTGTCTCTCCCGGTCACGTGACTTCCGGTAAGATGTATTATACGCCAGTGGTTACAGCAGTTATAATCTACTTTACCGACATTTCACTACTTTTATTAGTCTTTTTCTAAAAATTTATTTTAGATGAATCGCGCAATTAGTCACGCGATTAATCGTGCGATTTCTTTCAGTAGGACCGCAGTAAATAGATAGGTAATTACATTCTCTTTAAGGTATATATCAGACAATTTACTTGAATTAACTTTTTTAATAACTTTATTAGGAAAAACTTAAATCTGGAAAATAAAAAATCTATAAAAAACGCGTTAACAAAATGTAAAAACCGCTGCTAACTGAATTAGCAGTATGCTTTCACAAAGATTATGAAATGTAGATAATCGTTAATTATAAAATGTCAAAACAAATCAGTCATTTATTATATCAATCCGTTCCAGAGTTATAATGAAGACAACATTTAGTAAACGGATACGTAGATACATACATATGTACATTCATACATTTGTTTAAAACGTATTGTTCGGATTCAGGAACCTTAAAGATATCAAAATTTATCAAAATCTTTGATTCGATAATTTGCACTGTAACAAAGCTTTCACTTTGACAACACACATCCATACACACACACACGCACACGCACAACTCCGCTACGCCGGTCCCAAGCCCGGGGCCCCACCACACAAGAGGTGAGGAAGGAGGAGGGGGAAAAGTAGCAACCTCGTTAAAATAACCAAGGCTCATCTGGCCCGGATGACAGCACCTTGTTAAAGGGCTCCTTCCCAGGATGCAGGATAGGGGAAGAAATCCCGTATATAAATCAATCATGGACAGTGAGTTAATTATAACACTGCCCCAAGCGGGTCAAACTTTACAGCCCACTCCCGACGTTGGTTCCGATCGGGTGAAAGCCCCGGTGGCCGCCGAAGGCTCCATAGATGTTGGGGGGAGCCAATTAACTCAAACAAGACAGGAGGTTACAGAGGTGGGTCACTCGGCCTTCAAAGAAAGATTAGCCTAGATGGAGACATAAACAAGGAAATTCACGAGGTGTGGTCTAAAATTCAGACAGCAGATCGTGCGGAAGAAGATAAGATGGACAAGATTCAGAACCATTTGGACAAGATGTATGCTGTAGTAGGTCTAGCCAAAAACATTCACAAGAAGACGATAAGATTAACAATGGTGTTGTAGATCAGAAAGGCATTAGAAAATCTAAGCCGCCAAGGGCAAAACCAATCCGACCGGAGGCTCTAATTATAAAAGCTACTGACGGTAAGTCCTACGCTGATATCTTGCGAAAGATAAAAGCAGACCCAAAACTGAAGGTGTTAGGGGATAGCGTAAATAGGATACGCAAAACGGCGGTTGGTGACCTACTTTTGGAACTCCAACGCACATCGGAAGGGAAGGCAACGGAACTTCGACAAGCGGTGCAAGAAGTGCTAGAAGTGGGTGTCACCGTAAGAACCCTACAAGATATAGAGGTCTTTAAAGTAAAGAATCTTAATGTTCTAACTACTAAGTAGGGCATCGTGGAAGCGCTACGGAGGGAGTTTCAACATAGCGACTCAAATGCAGTGGAGGAAACGGCAGTAAAGTCTGTGCCCAAGGCATATGGCGATATGCAGACGACGGTCATTCAAATGCCAGCGAAAATGGCTCAGCAGATGATTGCAAAGCAGAATATCAGGATAAGCTGGGTAGTATGCAGAATACGAGAGATAAGCGGAATACACGTCCACTTCGCTGCTATAAATGTCTAGGATTTGGACATATCGGCAAAAACTGCACAGTAACACAGGACCAAAGTAACCACAGTTACAAGTATGGAGTCAAAGGACATAATGCAAGAGATTGTAAAAACAAACCTAGCTGCGTTCTCTGCCAAAAAAGAGGAGCGACAGAGAAAAGTGACCATTCTGCTGGTAACTACACATGTCCAGTATACCGAGCGGCAGTAGAGAAGTTGAAGAAACGAAGATAATGAAGATGGTGCAGTTAAACTTGAATCGCGAGACAGCACAGGATTTACTTAACCAGTACGTTCATAAGACGGAGCTCGACGTAGCCATTATATGTGAACCATACAGGGCTCTGGACGAGACATCGTGGGAAACAGACAACACTGTTTTCCACAGATCAGCGATCTGGGCATGTGGGAACGTGGCATTCCAGGAAAAAATGTTGACCAGCAAGGAAGGATTTGTTCGTGCAAAGATAGCAAGAATATACGTATGCAGTAATTATCGCAGGCGATTTGAACGCATGGGCCGTAGAGTGGGGCAGTCAAAGGACTAACCAAAGAGGACGAGTACTGCTAGAAGCATCTGCTCTCCTGGACTTGGTGTTAGTTAATCAGGATAGGACTAACACCTTTGGAAGAGGAGACGCAGGATCTATTGTAGACCTGACCTTTGTTAGTAGTTGTCTTATTGGCTCAATCGACAAGTGGACCGTAAGTGAACACTACACAAATAGTGATCACCAGGCCATAATAATGGAGATAAGAAAATCAGAGCAGAGGCCCAGCGCGAGTACAAGGACCAACAGAGTCGGTTGGAAAACGAAGGATTATGATAAGGAGATGTTCCAACTGGCACTGGAAGAATCGCAACTCTCGCCATAAGTGGCGGAACACCAATATGGCTTTAGGAAGAATCGTTTAACCCTCGACGCAGTTAGTCTAGTGATCAACACTGCGCAAACAGCGATATAGGGGAAAAGATGGAAGGGAGGAAAAAGAAGTACTGCGCCATAGTTACATTGGATGTCAAAAATGCATTCAATTTGGCCAAATGGAGTAAAATACACGAAGCACTCCGGAAACAGGATGTACCCTTATATATAAGAAGATTGATGTCCGACTATTTGAAGGACAGAATCCTATTATATGACACAGAGGACGGTACCACGATCAATAAAGTTACAGGAGGCGTACTCCAAGAGTCAGTGCTTGGCCCACCGACGTGGAACATCATGTACGATGGGGTACTAAGACTACAATTACCTGAAGAAGCAATAGTCGTGGACTTCGCTGACGACATAGCAGTAGTGGTAGTAGCGAAACATAAAGAAGAGGTGACAGAAATAGCGGAAGAGGCGACCCGTATAATACACAAATATCTAACGGAGACGGTTCTGGAACTAGCCAGCCACAAAACGGAAGTTATTCTTAACTCTAGTAGGAAGAAGCCAGTGTAACCACATCGATTATGCTATATGGAGCCCCTATATGGGCAGATGCGATGCGGATGAAATCGTATGCCCGAATGCTGACCACTGTGTACAGACGAAGTGCACTAAGAGTGGCGTCCGCTTACCGTACAGTATCGGACAATGCGGTGTGCATTATTGCTGGTATGCCGCCGATTGACCTATTGGCGATGAAAAGTAAGGAAGTATTCTAAACTAAAAGAAGGACAAGTGACAAAACTTAGAAGGAGATCTGGGCTGCAGCAAGAAAGAAGACAATGGCCGAATGTCAAACAAGATGGGATGTTAGTGACAAAGGGCGATGGACACATTGCCTTATACCAAAAATAGAGGATTGGACTGAAAGAGAACATGGGAAGGTCAACTACTACCTCACACAGTTTTTAACCAGGTACGGATTCTTTCGGGCTTATCTGTACTGATTTAAATTAGACGACAGTTTGAACTGCCCAGCTTGTTTGGACGCTAACGAAAATGCGGAGCATGTTCTCTGTGACTGTTCGCGATACCAAATGGAGCGAGAAGAACTTGAATGTTATCTTCAGACCAGAGTGACACCTGAGTCAATGATGACAACTATGTTGACGTCGAAGGATGGTTGTAACGCAGTAAACACTACACACATACTACGTAACACATACTACGTAAGGACTATCCTCAAGAATGTTAGAAGTGACGAAAAGAAAAGAAGGCAAAAACAAGGCAGAACAGCGGAATAAGAATGTAGTTAGACGAATAAAATGTAGGACGACGCAGAAAGAAGAAGACGTGATGACGATCACATCAATTAGAAGAGGGCGTAAAAGCCTTTCGCTCCCCCCCTCCCTCCCACGCGAAGCGCTACTTGACGATCGTACTGCGTGGAACAAAGGCACAGGAGATTGAGCTAGGTGCGCCTTTACCGAAGGTCGATAAAGGCAAAAAGGGCGTTCCTTGGTACGGTTGGGTGTTTTTCATCTGGCCGTAAAAAGGATGGGTTTAGTCGGTGTGAATCTGACACACCGCTGACATTGCAGATGGGGCTGTTTCGACGACACCACAAACAAAGTCACGCTATGGTCTTTCTAAGATCATCTCTTCTCCGAGAGAGAAAAAAAACACACACACATTGTCACACACATACATATGTCCGTGCGGACATATTATAAAAACACTACTTTTCGACTTGTATAAAAACACACTTACAAAATGTGTTTACACAAACTATAAAAATTACTATTACCTACATAGCTTTCTTAGGTAGGAAGCAGAATAAATAAACATGCATTACCCGAATGTGGTCTCTTACTTATCTTGACTTAAATAAAAAAATGATCCCTATCACAGACGCGCACGTCTGCAATGCGAGCTGCGAGACGAGTCAGCGATAAGAATCCGCACAGCCGTACAAGCGCATGCTATGCATCGTAGACGTTAGCTCAATAATTAGAGCTCCCGCTTGTTAATCTCGGGGTCTGCGGTTCAAGCCCGCGTTTACTCTTTTTTCTTTTCGACTCGTCTCCACTTCATCCGTTACACCCCTAGAATGTTTATCAAATATTTTGAAATATTTCTGAGAAAATGTATTGCAATCTCATAATTTTACATTTCTAAAAATTGTTTTATGAATATTGAAAAATAATGCTGAGTAATATGACTTGGAAAGATTACAAAAATGTATTAAAATATTTTATTAATATATGTTGCTTCATCCAAATAAAAAACGTATCTGCATAATACTTATAAAATATTTCAAAATCTTGAAATGAAAATATATCTAAATCTCGTAATTTAATATTTATTTGAAATATTACTAGCCTTTTAAAGTATGTTTAAAAAATATTATTTTTATATGTTTTTAAATTTTTTATAATATTTTATCTTACTATTTTTTGTAAACGAAATTAAAATGTATCCCAGCAATATTTACAAAATATTAAAAAATGTATTTTAGATATACTTTATAGTGATTTATGCAAATATTTTGATAAAATATTTGTGCAACATTATAAAATATTTCTAACAAAATATGCCCGAACTAAACGAAAACATATTTTAAAAAAATGTACGAAAAATATTTTATATTTCCTTTACAATATTTACAATCACATATTTTAAAAATATTTTATAAATCTTTTGGTCATATATTTTATGAAAATGTTTATTTCATAGTTTTAAATTGTTGAAAAAATGTTCCTAAAATATTTTAAAATATACAAATCTTTTAAAATATTGGGTGCTATTAAGGAACTACTGGTAGAAAACTGAGTTGTAAAACTCTGGTAGAAAATTGAGCTGTAAAACTGGTGAGCAGACTAGTGACTGGCTAGTGCTAACTGGCTAGTTCAAAGTACATGTCACTAGCTAAGAACTACTAAGAATAATTTGAACAAATCTATTATAGAAATAAACAGATATAATAAGAACAATCAAAACATATTTAATTACAATAATTATTTTCAATTAAAAATCAACTTAAATCTACCTTTTACCCAAATAATTGTGGTGATTTTTCAAATGTATGTACGTGCTAAAAAGGCAAAAAATAATAACCTAACCTAGTATGCTCCGTGTGTATAGTATAGGTGGTACATGATGTCTGCTTATATCTTACTTATATTTATATAGCAGCACAAGGAGTACCTAACCGTACACACACATACATACAAAAGTATATACCACGTATAGTATACGGATTGTATATATTATAGGGCGTATCGAATTTTTTGTACACAATTTGGCGACTTGTCATAGTGCGGAAATTTTAGTACTTATATCAAATAGAACGTCCCTAGAATTTGGGTGCATAAGGATAAATTGATTCCGCTCTGTCTAAGGTCGCCAAAAATTATAAATTTTTCAAAATTACCACATTTACGTTTGAAAAATTTTTTTCGATTTTTCATACAAATGTGAGAGAAAATTGTTCTTATACATTTTTTTGTAAAATGCATTCCTTCTTGTTAAAAAATCATTGAATTGTTGAATTCAATATTTTCAACCTTAATTTCTAAAACTTCAATAATTTATCAACAAAAAGGAATGCATTTTAAAAAAAAATGTATTAGAACACTTTTTTCTTAAATTTATTTGAAGATTCGAAAAAAAAAATTTTCAAACGTAAATGTGGTAATTTTGGGCTTTTTGACTTTGGACAGAGCGGAAGCAATTGACTTTATGCGCCTAAATTTTACAGACGTTCTATTTGATATAACTACTAAAATTTCCGCACTATTACAAGTCACCAAAGTGCGTACAAAAATTCGATACACCTTAATATATATGTATATACATCATCTAGAAGAAGCTGAAGATCTTTTATTTTCCAGACCTACTACTGATACGATTGCAATAAAGCGTTGGGAAAGTCAATGTGATCTATGTATAAAACAATTACGAATTAACAATTAATTCTTAAAAGACAAACTACTTTCTGTCTCTCAAAAACAATCAATTTCTTATATGATCGTAAGTGGCACTTTATTACACGGCGCGTAGTGCCTGAGTGTAGCGAAGGCGATATCGCAGCGCCGTGTAAGAAAATGCCAATTCAGGTTACAAGTTTCGTATACTATTTTATAGCATCTACCTGCTCTAAGTCCGCTATGTCACAACTATCCGTGACATAAACGGGGACTTAAGTGCTATAAAAAAAATTGTGAAAAATGTGCATGGTGATAGAAAAGGAAAACGTATTGGAACAAAGCACTTCAATACAAAAAATATTGAAATTTTTGCAGCATCTATAGTTAAACAGTGGTTTATTGATCACATCATGGAACCTCTTCTTACTAACATAGAGAAGTTAGAAGTGCAAGATCCTGGTTGGACTTTGCATTCAATTATCAATATACAAATTAATATGAATGTATTTAATCCAATACGTACTGATAGCTCATATATACGTCTACCAGAATTTTGTATTAGAAAATAAGCATGCATAAATGTTAAAAATTTTGACAATCAATGCTTTAAATGGGCAATTCTATCTGCCTTACAACCTGTTCCATCAAAAAAACATCCAAATCGAGTGACAAATTATTATTTTCCATACGAAGATGAACTTAATATAAGTGGAATCAAATTTCCAGTTTAAAAAAAATTCCAAAGTTTGAGAATCAAAATTAATGGAATTTTAATAAATGTTTTTGGACTTAATAAGAAGACTATGTACCTCTCTATCTGACATCATAGTAAAGAGAAAACCATGTAAATCTTTTTTTACTCACAAAAGTGGAGACTGACTCTTTGGAAGAGAACATATACTTTGTGTATATAAAAAATCTGTCTTGCTTAAGTTTGGGTCCTGGTGAATTTTCTAACTTTTTATGTCGCAGTCACATTTTCTTAAATTTTGTATTCATATTCGGTACAAAAAAAGAGGAAGATTTGTAAATTTTGAGCGATATATATATAGTATATTATTCAAATCATTGCAAAAAATAGTTAAAAATTGGGCTAACTTGCAAAGGTCTCTTGCGCACTCCTTTTTAACTAAAACCAAAACTCTTACGGCAAATGTTTGCATTTATTCGAGAATAAAATTTCATAATGACCAGATTTTTAAAAAAGCCAATTAATACAATTTGGTACTTAAAAAATCAGTTTTTGGATTAAAAATTAGTAGAACTTTTTGTTCAACAATCGATTTTTCACGTACTAAATTTAATGAATTGTTTTTTTTAATCGAGTCACTATGAAATTTTAATTTTGAATAAATGCAAATATTGGCCTTAAGAATTTTAGTTTTCGTTAAAAAGGAATGCGCAAAAGACCTTTGCAGGTAAGCCCAATTTGAAACAATCTATTTGCAATAATTTAAAAAATATACGCTATATATGGCTCAAAATTTACAAATCTTCCTCTGTTTTTGTACCGAATATGAGTATAAAGTTTTAGAAAATTAGACTATAATATAAAAAAGTTAGAAAATTCACCAGAACCCCACCTTAATAAATAATAATCTTGCTCGTAGAAAGAAGAAAAGGTTTATATGCGACCAATACTTAATTTTTTCTTTAGTGAAAACAATTTAGTAATGCACGAAAAACACTGTAAACTCTTAAAAGCTTATAAATCTTCCTGCAAAATATAAAGATTACGTGGAGTTTAAAAACTATGGTTTTAAAGAAAAAGTGCCATTTACAATTTATGCTGATTGCGAATGTTCATTGAAACCACTTGAAAGCACAGACGGTAGTAAGAGCAATACAATGACTATGCAAAAGCATGCAATTTATAGCATTGGCTATTATTTTAGATGTGCTTACGATGATACTCTATCTGTATACAGATCTTACAGGGGTGTTGAAGCCGCCCGCTGGTATGCTGAAGAGCTTCGAATTATTGAAATGAGTGTGACCGATTTATATAAAAATGTGATATCCATGACTCCTCTCACGTCGGACTAAATAATCAGTTATAATTCTGCTACTGTCTGTCATATTTGTAAAAATCCATTTTTGGACAGTAGTGTGAAAGTTCAAAATCATTGTCACCTTTCAGGAAAATATCGTGGAGCTGCACATGCTGGTTGCAATCTCAATTATCAAGATTCTAGAATTATACCTGTAATATTTCACAACTTAAGTGGTTATGACGCTTATTTTATAATCCCAGATGTATCAAATCATTTTCCTGAGTAGGTCCATATACTTCCTATAACAAAAGAGAAGTACATTTCGTTTACGAAAAGTGTGGAGAATAGTGATATTAAATTCAAATTTATTGATTTTTTTTGTTTCACACTTTCATCGCTCAAAAAATTATTCTTGTATTTTGAAGAATATAAGATCGTCGATAGAAAATTTTCAAGCTTAGAAAAAGAAAAAATTAATCTGCTGACGAGAAAAGGTGTACTCCAGTATAAGTACATCACTTCGTGAAATAAATTGGATGAAACGACTTTACCTGATCTAGACAAATTTTTCAGTACACTCAATGATTCTGGAATGAAAATTAAAGACTATGAACATGCACAAAATGTATGGTATTCATTTAACATATAGACATTCGGTGAATATTCTGATTTATACATGAAAATTGATATATTACACCAGCACACAAAAAACAAACAAAAATATTGAACCTGGTACATGACACATGAATTCCTACGTATTTTGGCTTGCTTAATATGAATCCGGTTCAAGAATTGCTTCATCACCCTCCAGTTTTATTTAAATTGCAAGTATTGATCAGTAAATTTGAGAAATGGACATTTTTGCTAATTTTTCGGTATTTACTAAGTTTACTGGATCTAGTATTAAATATATTTTTAATCTGTATATTTTGACCCGCAAAATACAAATCTGATGTCAAATTTGATCCATTACCCTTCCCTATTTTTCAATCACGAAAATTAGTCAAAAAAATAGAAAAAATCTGCTTTTCTAATGATTTTGCGCTGTTCGTTATGCTTAAAGTCAAACTTTCCATTTTATAGAGATTTTTAATATAATTTGAGTCACTGAATACAAATCTGATGTCGAATTTAATCCAAGGCCCATGCGCTCTTCTTTAAAAACGTAAAGTAATCCAAATACCGGAAAATCTTATAGATAACGGGTTATACTACATTTTGTTTTCCAGCGATTACAGCTCTCTTTTTGTTGGCAACTTTGCTGAGAATGAGATACTTACTACAAGAAGTCTCTTGAAAGTTATGGCAGATACACTAAAAAAAGATTCACTTACGATGCAAGGATTAGGAGATATGGCTTAGATTCTGCACATTATTATACTATACCAGGATTGTCTTGGGATCCTATTGTCAGGTATTAGATTACAACTATTGACAGAAATTGACGTGGTTTTATTCATATAGCGAGGTACTCGAGTAGGTTTAAGTCAATTCTCACATCGATATGCGACTGCCAACAATAAATACATGCTGCAGGATTATAAGACTTATAAAGAAACCAGTTTTTATTAGGCACGACCGCGACACGGAAGTGCCTTATAGTTTCGTGCGCCAAAAATGTGTGAGATGCGATATCTTACGCAATTTTTGATTGATTGGTCTAAAATTTTGGGAGGAGTTTCCTCTCGCACAAACTAAAAACCTATTTTCTTTATTCTGATCGTCTACGTTTTGTTCAAATGCAGGCACAATTTTTTCATTTTTTGCGTGTTTTTTTGAATAAAAATTTTGGTGTTACACAAATATCTTGTTATGATCAGAGAGTTTTCAATTGAGGGATTCCGAAATAAATAAAACTCCCGTGAATAAATTAAATGAAAATCACTTATCTCTTTATTGTAAAATAGAGTTCAGGGTCGAAAGTTTCCTAACGATGGATGCGTTTATAGTAAAGCTAACCTATCGCGCGCAAATACACATACATGTAAACACTCACGCTCTAGTCTCTTCGACAGTAGTCGTCCTCCGTGTGGTTGATGTGTCGTTGTCCGGGTTGAGGCGTCTGTATTGGCTTTTTGTGGCAGCGCTGCTTGTTGTGTGGATTTCCTCCCTGTTCTCGTGTACGCGGTGAGGCTTGATGGCTTTGTTGAGCTTTATAAAGTTGGGCGAGAAGACGGCCCTGTGTTTGCGACTCTGGGTGGTGTCTCTATTAGGTTGAATAAGCACCTGGCCCTTGGAGCGCCGAGTCTCTTCTGAGGTCCTGCTCGTCGACCAGGGCCTCTTCAAGTCTCCTGCTTAACCCCACTCCGAAAATGTAAGAAAATCGGTATAAAAATAAGTAAATAAGCAAAAAAATTTGTATTGATGTTGTTTTTCTATTTCACTTATATCCATGGATACACATTATTTTTGTTTATTCAACTAATAATGAAAACTATCAAAATCAAGCCTAAATTTAACATTTAACTTATTTCCACGATTTTTTAAAACTTTTTCAATTGTGGAGAGTGGGAGCAAGCTGCCCGTGATCGAGAATGTTTTAAAAGGATTGAAAAAACACATGCAATTATCATTCCAGTACTCTTAAGAAAATGTAAGAGAATCGATATAAAAATAAATAAATAAGCAAGAAAATTGGCATCGATGTTGTTTTTCTAATCCACTTATATCCACGGTCACGCATCATTTTTGATTATCCAACTATTATAAGTTATCAAAACCAAACCATTTAATATATACCTTATTTTCACATTTTTTTAAACCTTTTAAGAAGTTCTTGAGAAGTTCTTCTTTATAGAATCCACCTAATATAGGTTTATCTTGATAATCCTTTAAATGGTAAATCCGTGGAACAGTATTTGATACTTTATATACAGTTAATATTTCAGTATACCAGTTAGGCGTATATCCTTTTTCAAACATTTGCTTACTTTTACTTACTCGAACTTTATTATTTACTTCAAATTTAGCTTCCTAACGTTAACTTCATTTTTTTTTGAGCCGCTATTCAAATAAGAATGTCTTTAATATGTGTACTAGCAGGGTTACTCCGCTCCTAACGTCGCTCGATTGATGTTAGGTATAAATGTTTATAGCTCTAAGGAAAATTAAAAAAAAATGATATTATAATTATAACTACAAAAAACGTATATTTGTTATACTGTGCTTGTTAGTATTACCTATATAAAATAATCATTTAAAATAGAAATAAGATTAATCAAGGAAAGGCAAGTTTATAACAATATATTTTCAAACCTAATATAACACAAACCTAAAGTTGTATTATAATTAAGGGAAAACTTTACTAATTATTATAACTATTTATGAATCAGAATTGTAATTTATAATTATAATCATATTTTCAATTGTATATAGAATAAGAAATATTTTACTTTGGTAAAAATGCAATTTTACTGTTCCATAGCTCATTTATTGAATAACCCATTTTGTTAAAAAATGTTCCCTACACATAGCCTAATTATGAAGATTTCTAAATCTATGGTTAAAATGTATGTTTCAACTATATAAATAAAAGTTATAATTTTTTAAACTATAAAACTGATGGTTGTAATATTTATTTATAGATATTATTTAAAATTATTAAAAACTATTGTTAAATATTGATGTATAATATAAAAAATTAATATCATTAGATATAGTTTTGTTTAAAAATCAAACTTTTATTTTTTTTGAAACATAATTTTTTAACCATAGATTTATAAGTTTTCATTATTCGGCTATGCGCAAGGAACATTTTTTGTTAAAGTGGGTTACTCGATGAAATGAGACATCGAAAAGTAAAAATAGCACTTTTATGCAAGTCAAATATTTCTTATCCTAAGTACAAATGAGAATTTGTTAATTATTAATTACATATTTAATTTATAAACATTAATATAATTTAAAATAGTTTTTATAATCAGTGGAGTTCCCCTGATTACCCCTGGTTAAATTAACATTGTAATATTTTTTTAAAACTATTTAACATATTTTTTTTTTTATACTACTACATTTCATTCTTTTTGATTTATCATATTTTTTTACATAAATTTTCTACATTTTTATAAACATTTATTTTTGTTGCATTCTTATTATTAATTGTTAAAATAAAATTTAATTTACAAAACAACTTTTCACTTTGAGTATTGTGACGAGCGAACGCGAATTCGTATTTCGCGGGCTCGCCGCGTCGCGCGACCATTTCATGCGTGAGGGCGATGTTGCCAGTTCGGCGGTACTCGGGAAGCGCGCGCGGATTCAGCGCGCGGGACGGATAGGCAAAAGCGCTAGTACAGTCTTGACGAGCGACTTTTTACCGGTATACCACCCGCGATTTTCCGTACCTCCGAGACGAGAGAGAGTAGCGACGATCAGGACCATCCGCTGGAGGAGAACACCCGAGCCACCATCACCTCGAGCACCCGGGGTACCCCAGCACGTCACTGTTTCAGCCAGGAGGGACGCCTCCCGGCCATCCAGGACTTTTCCCCGTTGGCAGCCGACGGATACACGGCGACCGAGCAACCAACGCGCGCGTCGAAACTGTAAGTCCGTAACATTAGTCACTGCGCGATTTATAGACCACCGAATCGGCTGCAGACGCCGAGACCGAGACTCGCTGCCACCGAGTCGTCGGCTCGTCTCCAGTGCGATATATATATATATATATATATATATATAGGCGGTAGGCCATTTGGCGTAACTGAATATACAAATTAATATATCAAGGGGCGCGACAGCGCCGCGCTGGCAAGAAAAAGTACGAAGTACGATTTGTCGACGGCGCAACCCTATCATTAAATCATTACTATTGCGCGTATGCGCAATCTGTTGGTATCTACTTGAATATATTAACCTAATCTTTCATGATTAAAAAGATTCATCCAAAAATATTAAGTTATTAACTTAATATTGCAAGTTGAAAATTTGCTCGGTATATTTCTTTTCGTTCCGAGTTTCCATCCTCTCCCGATTTTTTTCGTCTCCTCCGGTCACGTGACTTCCGGTGAGTATTATATGAGGTATTATACACCAGTGGTTAAAGTGGTTTATCTACTTTACCGACATTCGTCTGCTACTCGGCGACACCCGCGATTATATGCATATAATAATGCTATACGATCATATGCGCGATGCGATCAATGTCTAAAGTAATAATAGCTTATTGTCTATCGAATTTATCAAGATTTCATGAAGTGCAATAGCAAGGAGGATATGCTTTGTAAAAGATGTGGAATCTCCCAAAAAAACTTTTTTCAAAAGTGAAAACCTTGGCAAGAAAAAGACTAATAAACGTGAAATCTCTAAATATTAAAATGTCAAAAAATTTTTTTGGTATATATATATATATATATATATATATATATACCAAAAATATGTATATATATATATATATATATATATATATAAATTTTTAAATTCGGTTACGCCAAATGGCCTACCGCCTCATAAGTTACGTATAAAAGTGGGTGCTGTAATTATTTTGCTGAGAAATTTAAATTTAAATGATGGGCTTTGTAATGATACTCGATTAATAGTAAGAAAAATGATGCAATTCTATATTCTACAGGCAGAAATAATTAGCGGTAAATAGTTCGGTAATAGTATATAGTATCGAACGTTATTTTTCGATACAGGGGCGGAAAATGCGCTTGAACACACGCGGAGCGTGCGTAAAAGTGCATTCTACGCACACTGTATCGAAAATATGTGAATGGCTTTATGGCACACAGGTACATTAAGTTTACTTTTATATAATAGTAGAATGGTTTCATGGCATACAGGTTACATTAAGTAACAGAACTGACATATTTTATATGTTTATTATTATTTATAATTCATATTATTATTATTCTAATTTATAGCCCATTATTTACATGTTGCTAATATATATTTAAAAAAACTAAACCATAGATTGTGCAATACCTCACGAAGAACAAAACCATCGACACATGTAACATTTCTACGATAATATTCGTCCGCGCATGCGTACAAATATTTTAAAGGATATTATTTGTAAATTTTTTTATTTTTATTTTGCTTTGTATTGTCATATTAGCTTTGGTTTTGTATGTACCCGTATGGAAATTTTCAACAGTATTATAACGCAAATCACCGAACGATTGCGATACATTTCGGTACATTACTGTAGACTTGTGTACGTTGACGTACATTCGCATACGTTTTGGTTGGGATTCGGACATTTAATACGTAATCGTACGCAAACGTATGCAATTCTGCGCAAACGTACGTCAACGTACGCCAACGTACGTGACCGTACGGAAAATTGCTGAAATATACTCATTTATACGAATATGTACAGCTTTATACGTACGCGAATAAACGCGAATGTACGCGAACGTACACAATTATATATGTCTGTACATGATTGTATCGAAATTATTATTTCTTAATTATCTGATTTTTTATATAGAAGTACACAAGGGAATTTTTAATGACTCGCGGGAGATATTTTATTCATATTAAATGTTTTATAAAAAATATTCATATATTTAACATTTATATTTTAAGTTAGTTTACATATTTAGTAAGCATTGCTTTGTTAAGGAAACTTATAATATTAAAAAAAAATTTTTTCAATTTAATTATTAAAAAATAAAAATTTTGTAGCTCACAGCCAGTGTTTTATCATCTGGATAGAAAAACCGTATTGGCCCTCATTATGTGAATTTTATAAATTTTATTAATTTAAATCAACTTGCTCACTTTAAAGTCACCTGATAATCAGCACATTGTCATTAGCATTTTATCTCATATAAACGCATATTTGTAACTATCAGCTTAAATAAAAATATTAAGCTGATATCACCTGATAATCTGTGACGTGGCCAATCTCGGGTGAGAACTCGCGCCTCAACCCCGTCCCGAAGCCTCGACACTATTATTTTTCTGTAGATCTCGGAAGGAGTTCCGCGAGGATTCCGCTGTTCGGGTTACAGCGGTGTGTAAAGGGACAGAAATCACAACTCGCTAAATTCTCTTTACCCTCTTTATTAACTCGGATACGGCTTACACTCTCGGCCGTCGGCATCGCGGCTGACTCGTCTTGCACGCTCTCATACACACACTCATGCGCGCTCTCGCACTGTCATGAGGCTTGTTGCCTCCGTACGCCTCACGTCGTCGCCGCTCGCTTGCGCTCGTGTCGCGCACGTTCTAGCGCTCACTCACACACTCTCTCTCTCTCGCACACTTCGCCCTCACGGCCTGTTCGTCGGCCCGATGATAAGGCAGGCCCCCGCTGCTTCCGCGGCGCCCCTCCGACCGTGCTGCGACTCTCCCTTTTCTCGACCCAATGCTCGCGCGCGATTCCTCGAACCGCTCCCACGCGGCTCTTTGTCTGGACGGATTCGGCCGCGCTGTCGTAACGCTCACGATTTAGGCTCCCGGTTTTCTCTCACAAAACGCAGATAGCTTTCTCTCTCTCTCACTCTTTCTCTCTCACTCACGCACTCACATCGCGGCATGCAATGCCAACGGAAGACCTCAGCCTGAGTAAGCGGGACTTACAGGTTGCTTGCAATACGCTGACCTCCGGCTGACTTCCGGCTCCGTTTGAATGCTGATCACCCCGTATTCTTCCTCGCCCTCGTCTTCTCCCTCCGCACCTCCCTGTCCTGGACTGGCCCTTCGTCGCTGGTCATCTCCTCACGATCCTCGTCTCCTTGGCTGGTCTGGATTGGAAGCAACGTCTTCTTCTCGCCTCGCCTCGCTTGACTCTCCACCAAACTTTCTCACACTTGCTCTCTCTCTCTCTCTCTCGACTCCTTGCACACACGAACGCGCTATCCCGACACTCACGATCTCGACACCCTCGAATTCGCGATACCACGGAAAGCTCGTGCGACTGTCGCTCAATACGTGCGTCTTGGGCAACAGTCAAACAAGAAGTGCCACGCCGCGCCGACCGCTTCAGCGATGCGCGCTCTCTTCCCACGACCGCGCTCAACTCGCGCCCCGACTAGCCTGAAATCGGGCTAGTGGCCGTCGATACGGCCCCTTCCTCAAACGGCTCGACTCCCCGCTCACGCTCTCCCCTACGTTTTCTCGACACACGTACCCGCACACTCTCGCTACAGATTTCTGCGAATTCTCCGGACGTAGCCGGAGTAACAAGTGTTCCGCGAACTCTCTCACACTCTTCTTCTTCCCAAAATCCGCTGCTTCCCTGAAGCCTTGCCGTCGCTCCTTATCCACCGGCTTCCTAGATTCCTCGCACCAACACTCGCACGAGAAAAACAAGAAAACACACACGTTAGCTCAAATCGCGCACACGACACAGAGCCCGCCGAAGGACACGGCGCACGGCGAGTCGCCTCGTCGCAAATCAGCTGATTACTAGCACGATTACTAGCATATTATCAGCTGATTATCAGCTAATAATCAGTTGATTGTCATCTGCTTTTTTTTAGTAGGACCATGTACTAATAAATTACAATTTCCAATTTTTTAATACTTATTTATACTTATTATTTCATATATTGTTACTTATATTTCTTGTATTGTCTAAAATATAATGTTTTTGATAGAGTAATGGTAATTGCTGATATATATCATTAGTCTATAAACAATTTGCTGCGCAATACGATTTTAGTAAAAATCTTTTTTCATTTTCAAAATCAAATGTACTATTAGCCAGTTTTCAACTGTATCGTTTAAATGTAATAATAAGTGAATAATATAATACATGTACTGTTTACCGTATAATTTTTCAATAATATACATTCACCTACATCAACGTACGGTCGCGTACTTTCACGGATATTCGCGTACATTTGCATATGTTGCTGTACATGCTGATCTAAATCCTTTTTTGTAAATGTACTCAAAATGTAGGATTCGGCATGATACTGTACAACGACATATATCCACGTACATTCGCATACGTTTCTGTACAATTGTGTATAAAATATCCGAATTCCACTCAAAATGTACGCAAATGTACAGCATGCATTTTTGTGCTACAAACTTGTTGTGACTGTCGACCTTATGGGTTCCAGTGGAGGGGCGCTGTTCGCTTCGGCGATCGTTAAGACGGATCTAAAATTGTTACTCTTAAGTCTATGTTGTTACACAGTTTATAGGACTTCAAAAAATTCAAATGAGATAAAAATTATACTAATAGATATAAATATGTCAGTTATTAAGAAAAGATATGAATGGCTTCACGGTACACAGAATATTTAAATAACCCGAAATCATTGAGGCCCAGAAATTTTAAGGTTATAAATTTTAAGATCCAAAACTGTAAAGGCCCAAAAATGTTAATGCCCAAAAATTCTAAGGCCCATAAATTTTAAGTTTAAGCCCAAAAAGTTAAGTTATTGGAAAAAGATGTCAAAGGCTTCACGGCACACGGGGACATTAAGCACTTTAATACAATAGTAGAAGTAGATTTACATCTATAGATTTTATACCAATTGTGTGATGCTTAGATTTATTGTACTGCAAGGTTATATCTTGCAGTATATCTATCCACTTATAATTACCACGCAAACTAAAACGCTTTCACATTTTACTTTTAAGGGTGCGATTAAAGCGTTTACATATCGAAGCTTTTATATTGCTATAAGTCGAATACAAGTTTATTTTTAAATTTTTTATCAATTGTTGAAATTCCTTGTTGTAAAATTCTTTACAACTGTAAAGACCGTACTTGATATAAGGACGGGCTGCGCGAGTATGCGATATAAATATATAAATTTAAAGGAACTAGCCTTCGGCTCGAGAGCCTTATGTCACTAGGGTTACACGCGTACTGAAAGATTTAAGTATGTCCCACGCTGCTCGTCTGCGCGAACGCGTGTTTGTGCGCGGACGGTATTCTGTCACCGCTGCCTGCTAAAGCGGACAGGTTATCTTCGCGCGGACGTTGTTGGTGTCCTTGCAGTATTGTCACGCTGTAGTATCGCGGACTAGGAAATGTCCACGACTATGTTGCTTGCCCTTACCTTGTGTGATTTATGGTGTTGCCATAAACCACACAAGGTAAGGGCGTGTTACTCCTTCTGTTTTCGTCTCAATGGTTTTAGATAGTATCATGGATATTATTAAATATTGATAATAATTATACACTGATTAATTGTTATGGTTTTTGTCTTATTGGAGACAACCCGGAACTCAGCAGATGTTACAGTTTTTGTATGATTCGGTTATTATAGTATCGTTGTAATTACGTTGTGCGGTGGTTTATTTGTAATTACTTTTGACGCTTGTACAATTCAACTTAACTTACGATGTGACGATATATTTATATATTTGTTCTTTTTCGTGCCCTGGAAACTGGTCCTTCGTAGCACGTTAGATACTGTTTGGCCTTAACTCTACATGATTACTCGTGGCAAGTTTTACGATCTTATCTAAGCTGTTATCACTAACGCCAGATTTATTGAGGGGCCCTTTGCCTATTGCACGATGCAGACTCTCTACCAGAAAACAAGAAGTCTACTATATCTTGCACGCAGAGTTTGAGTGGCTTGCACACACTCAATAAGCGATGCGTACTGAGAAATAGCACTCGTACTCGCTGACCAGGTACAGCCACACGACAACAGGTTACTTGTACATAAAGGCGCTCCGTGGATCGTTTCCTGGCTTTTTAAAGCCTTGGTAACGATTCAAGGAGTTGTGAAATTAAATGAAACGCAGCAACGATCGACCAATTCACATCTGACGTGCAAGGATGATGTACAAAAGTAAGTCAGTAATACGCGCGTATAAGAAGTACTGACTCGTAGGTCAAAGCACTCACTCCGATGTTCGGCGATCGGTTTCGTACTGTCGCAATCGGTTTAGTATACGTCGTCTGTATGGCGTTATACATATACGTAAATGCTAAAGTATGTATGAACATGGGGCATTACACAACGATCTGTATACGAATTTCATGGTACTCTATTTTTTACTAAAATCGACTTCATAGCTTTAGTTACATATTTTTCACTTTTTTGCTTTATTGGCACAGTCTATGCAAATTCGGAAAAAATAACTATAAGAGTGAGCATACACTTAAAGTCTTTATTTTCATTTGCGTACGGTATCATTTCAACGAGATCTGCTTGCCATGCTTCATCGATATCTCTTATTTTAAATGAGTGACGAGGGTAGTTGCGTATTACAGGCTTATGGATTTCTTCCACTAACGATTCTTTCATTTTTATTTACATAAAATGTACTCGATTTGTAGTAGCGGTAGTAGTATATGAGTATTCATTGATAAAAAATTCAATCACTTTTATTTTATCATATAACCTAATGACTGATTTTTTTTAGATATATCATTTTCAATTGTATCAATCCTTTTATTGTTTAAAATTTGGTTAAAATCATGAATAATTTTTTCAGATTCCAGTATAACATTTTCTTTTATGACTTTTAACGTTATCACATCGTTTGCTTCAGTAGCTTCAGCTACGTTACACAATTTATGATTTTCCAAATCAAATTGTCCGTCTGCAATAAGCTTGAAACCCTGACCTGGTGGACCTCAAACTGGATCAGTTGTCGTCTGAATACATCGATACATATTTTGATACTGAGTGATAGCTTTTAGTTTGTATAATAAAATTTTAGATAACAGATAGAAAAACTAAACGTAAAGACAAAAAGATAAAAACCAAAAACAAAAGCTTAAAGTTTCAAATTTAATATTTTTTGTTGATATATTAGTTCTATTTTCTAAGTAAATATTTTTTGTAGAAGTAGAAGATGTAGTCGCAGTCGCGACGATGATACTAGATTTGTGTATGGAAGATATCGACAACCTACCGCAAGAAGTCCATTTGGATCACATCCTCATTCACATCAATTGCATGAAGAAGAAGGAATATATGAGACTGCAGATACTGATAGAAATTCTAATCCAAGGGGTGAAACGCCAGATAGTGAAAGGTATTTTGACTTATTAATTATGAAAAGATACATATCTCATGAGCAATCGAAAAGTTTTTTAATATTTTGTTAGCAAGTATTTAAACGGCTCTGCTGCTCCGTTTTAGAAACACCACAGTTAGGTGACTGAACCCCGCTAAAAATTTCCGAACGAAATTAATTTATACCAATTTAGAATTTGATCGATTTTAATCCGGTTTTCTAATCTGGCATTTACGCATTCAAACCAATATAATCGATTAAATCCTATTAATAAATTGTATATTTTATTGAAAAACATAATTTTATTTATAAAAATAGTTAATAAAATCTGATTAAAACCGATTGAACTTTATAATTGGTCTTAATATGACTTAATCAATTATATAAGTTTTAATGCGTTAATACTCGATTAGAAAACCAGATTAAAACCAATCACATGCTAATTGGTTTAAATTGGTTTCAATAGGACATTTTTAGCAGGACATCCCAATTCACAGTGCTTGCAACAGTAAATGCAACAAGGAAGCGTACTTCAGCGAAAAAATCGATTTCAATAAAACTACCTTTTATCCTTGAGTAAGAAAAACTATTTTAAAACCTAATGTCAAGTACAACTTTCCTTATTATGAAGATTTTTTACAATTTAGTATATCATAATATAAGTAACAATACAACTTGAAAATTAGGTATTTTAAATTGCAAAACACATTTTATGTATAAAATTTAATTATTTTCAATACAGTGTAACGTGGCAGTTCGACTGCACGTTACAAGTGGATAATTGGCGCCGCGCAATAGAGAGGCGACGACAACCTCGCAACGTGGCAGGTCGAGTCGCGAGTAGGCGCACAGAAGGGGGAGTAGTTCGCGCGGGGAGCGCGCGCAGCGCTGGCCCCGCGGCCACGTGTTGCCGCGTCGGGAGAGCTCGCTCTCTTTCGCTCCGCAACGCTGCTACTGATAGGACGTCTGCGCTGCTCACCGAGGTTCTCTATTGTCTCGTGACACCTGTACCCGCGCGCCATTTGCAGCTCCTATTCGATCTCGCTATCATAGCAAGTAAGTAAAAGTGTACTTAGCGTGCGAATACATTAGTGCGGCTGTGCCTCGGATGAACGCGTCGCGACACCGTTAGTGCGACGCAATGCACTTTGCCGGTCGTGGCAAGGGTGGCGAGTCGAGTGTCGTGAGCTCTCGTCGCCTGCTGCGAATTTTGTAAGCTCTCGTTTTTCTTCGCTATCGTTCCTTCCACGCTATCGTTACTCTCCGCTCAAGCTACTGTTTGTCTATTCCATGCTCTCGCTCTCGCACAATTCCCCGCTATCGTTACCCATGTATTGTGCATATTCCCTCGCTATCGCTCTCACCTCGTATTGTACCTCCCCGCTATCGTTTCCTCACCCCGCCATCCCTATCAGCTACCGATTACTGCGTGTTATCAAGTACCGTTAGTAAGTAAGTTAGTGATTAGGGTAAACTAGCTATTAATAGAGTTTCCGTAAAGTAGCCGTCAGGATGCACGAGTGTGCGCGGAGGGGGCGGACAAGTGGTGTGTCGTCGCGCGGTCGTGTCGAGGTCGTCACCTCGTGAGGTGGTTTTCGAGAAGTCAGTATAGACTACGGGTTTTCCCACGATGCGGTATATGGAAAAATAAGCGTCTGATGGGTCGGGGAAGTCGCATAACTCGCGAGGATACGCCGCGACGGACGCGCTGGTCGTCGGGGCCGGTAGATGACCAGAGAGGCGAGGCGGGTATTCGCCCGCACCGACAAGTCGGCAGACGGCGCGCTGACGAGCGTGGCGGCGGCGTCGATTGCTCGGTGGGCGCGAGTGACCTCCCCGAAGGGAGGTTAGAATTATTAAAATCGTTGCGGGGCCACGTGTAGAAGTTCGCTCTTAAGGAGCCTCAAGCCTTAATGAGTTTTATGACCCACGACCCTGTTCGATACTCCACCCTTTCCTTAGAGCTAGCCGAGCTCATCTCCCACACCGTCGGGTCCCAACACACGGTGGCGCTCACACGGAAAGGGGATCGCGGAATCCCTGGCATCTCGATGCCTGGCGCCCTGGGCCGAGGCGGCCCGCCGCCGTGTATGCATTGGAGCGTGACGGCGCGCGAACATAGATTTACGAACGCTGGACTGCGCTAGCAGACCCCAGTGTTTCAACAGATACTGCTACTTAAAATAACTAGATAAACGGTTCCAATCTTTATTACTTTACTCTATTTATAAGTCTGTGTATCTATTAATATATTCATGTAACTTAAAATTCAGATCATTTTAGGTATGTTGATATGTTTGCAAAGTTTTTGTACAGATTTTAGCATTAAATTTGGATTGTCTTCTTTTCATTTCCAATGTAGACAACTTTTTATGCAAGCAATCATTTTTAACCCACCGGGACTCAAAGTACAGATATTTTCTCATACTTTAGTCCTATAAGAATGTTTTTTTTCCGTTTGTGATCTCGGACATTGAGTACGTACAGTTGAGCAATAGCTAGTTTTCGTTCTTTTTTTCATATTAAATTTCCATAAAAGAATTTAAACTGCACGGCAAAAAAATAAGTATTTCGAAATCTCGGGAATGCAAGGTTTTTCGTGTTCTGGATGGCCTCAGGAACCCAAAAAAGTTGGTTCGGTAGGTCTGCCCTCAAATTTGAGTTTTGTTCACTTAGACCCCCAAAAGTAACCAGTTTTCCGTGAATTTGCACATACCTGTGGTCTATTAGGCATGCTTCGGAATTTGGTACAGGAGAAATAAGTAAACTGTTGATTTTTAGAGTGTGGAAAGTTATTCTACAAGACTCACCCCTTACTTTCTACGTACGCTTATGACTATTATTATTATTATTATTATTATTATTTGAGTATGGGAGGGGGGCGTAGTCGCCCCTGGCACTTAAGCAGAACCTATTGTACCTCCCTCCGTACAGATAATCACCTACTCGGGTAAGCTAGTCCTTCTCCAGAAGGTTAGAATAGCCCTCGAGCAGGCTGTCCCTACATAGTTGCAGGTTGGGAAATTATTCCCCAAGTGCTGATGTCTGAGCTCAGTGAATCTGGGGCATGCTGTCAGGATATAAATTGGCGTCTCCTCTGCTTCTTCGCACCATCTACATGCTCCTGTATCCTCCTTTCCTCTCTTCCAATCATAGTATCTGAGACGTATGTGTCCCGTGATGATCTTAGACAAGAGTCTGGAGTCGTTTCTGTTGCCTCCGCTTGCACACTTGGTCCAGTCCACGTTAATGTCCCGTCCCATGACCGCTTTGGCTTGTCTACATCCTTGGGAATCTCGCCATTCCCTGGTGTTCTCGTCCTCCACCCATTCTCGAATCGCCCCTCCTAGTAGGCACCTTCCGGCGCCCGTAAAAGGTTCCTGTCCGATCAGGGGAGTTCGAGCTCCCAGAGCGGCGAGTCTGTCAGCGATCTCATTGCCCTTGATCCCAGTATAACCTGGGACCCAGAGTAGCCTGACTTTGTTGTTGTTGGCCAGTTGATTTAGCGTTACCTTACAGTCCCAGACCAGCTTGGATGTTGTCTTCTGGGCACTAAGTGTCCTAAGTGCAGACTGGCTGTCTGAGCATATACTTATTCGCCTGCCAAGTGCACCGAGTTTCATGACCCTCTGTGCGCAGCTCAATATGGCATACATTTCTGACTGTAAGACCGTGGTAAACCGCCCTAGGGAGAAGAAGGTGCCCTTTCCATCTCTGCGACAGTAGTAACCGGAGCCCGTGCCGTCATCGGTTCTGGATCCATCAGTGTACCAGATATCTCCTTCCCCTGGCAGGGCGTCTCTTCTAGTCTCCCAGTCTTGCCGTATTGAGATGATTATCTCGTACTTCTTTCCAACGAAGTAACGCGCTATCATTATGTCCGATTTAATGGAAAATTCCGGCTTGAGGCAGAGTTTCGGTGGAAGCCGAGTATGCCTCGTCCACTCTTTTCACTGCCCGTATGCATTAAGTCTATAGGCGGCCTTGGTAACCTCCCCTACGATCGTAAGATGAAGGGGTTCTACTTCCACTAGGATTCCTAGCGTTTTGGTGGGCGTGATCCTTAGAGCCCCAGTAGCCCCCCTCGTTACAAGTCCCCTTAGTCTCTCCAGGGTCCCCTTCGCCCCCGTCTGCTCTATCCTTGGCCACCAGACCAGCGCGGCGTACGCAAACCTGGGAAGAAGTACGGCCCTGTAGAGCCAAAGGAGGATTTTGGGACTGAGTCCCCACGTGCTGCTAAACGCCCTACGGTATGTCCAGAATGCCACAACGAACTTGTCACACTGGGCCATGAGATGTTTCTCCCAGGTCAGCTTCCTGTTAAGGACAACGCCGAGGTACTTAGCTGAGTCCTTCAACTCCAGGGTTGTAAAAGTCTAGGTGTAGGTTCTAATCTTGTACTTGCGTGTAAAGATGCCGAGTTCGATTTTGTCCGGGTTGACCGAGAGCCCCGTCGAGCTGCATCAATTTTCCACTTTCCTTAGTGCAAGCTGCATGGCGTCCATGGCAGTGCCAGCTTCGGCAACTTTGATCAGTATTAGTAACTCATCCGCATAGGCCTGGGCATAGCACCTCCCAACATTCAACGTCTCCAGCAGACCGTTAGCCACCAGACTCCAGATGGTGGGGGTCGCCACTCCCCCCTGACTACACCCGAAACCGTAGTGGTTCCTAGTTTTGAGACCATAGTCCTGCAGTTTAGTATGACCCTGCTTGATAGCCTGCTCAGTTACCGTTTCAATTGAGGTATGATTGAACGCCCCCTCTATGTCCAGGAATGCTCTCACCATGAGATCCCTATGTTCCAGCTGCTCCTCGATGCGATAGTGTAGTGCGCTTTCCGTGGAGTAACCAGCCCTATACGCATGCTGGTTGGGGTGTAGTGGGTTGATGGTAAGGATTTCACCTTGTATATATCTGTCCACTAACCTTTCGAGTGTTTTAAATACAAAGGAGTTCAGGCTGATGGGCCTAAAACCCTTGACAGTCATGTGAGTAGCTCTCCCAGGTTTTGGGATAAAAACTACCTTGGCCGTTTTCCAAATTTTGGACACGTAAGCCAGAACAACGCTAGCTCTAAAAAGTTTGACTAGGGGGCCTATTAGTTCTTCCAGTCCCTCCTGTAGAAAGGCCGGGTATATACCATCCGTATCCGGAGCCTTGAAGAACTGAAAGTTCCCGATGGCCCATCTGACCTTTTCTGGGGTGACAACCTTCGCCGCCAGCTCCCATGCTGTATCCTGCGGTCTATTCCTCTGAGAGGGGATCAGCCACAATTCATTCACCAGCTGAAAGTCTGGAAAGTTTGCTTCTAGAAGAAAATGAAGACACTCCTCTTCCGAAGCCGCATATTCTCCTGTCGGTAGTTTTATTGCTTCGAGCCATACCTCAGGATTCTTTGCGAGTATTCGGATTAGCCTAGTTGCGTCTGTGTATTTTTCGATTCCCTCACAGTAGTCCCTCCACCCTTTGTTTTAAAAATTTTCAAAATGTTTAAAATTTTTGGTTAGGATAGATCACTATTACGAATCTGTTAAAAAATTTTCGAACTTCTGTATACCGCGGTTTCAATATGTTAGTAAATAGAAATTTCGTAGATTGCTGATTGCTAATATGACATTCGATTTACATTTTTCAAAATAGCTGATGGAGTAGAGACAATTAATCCGCAATATGATACGTAGTATACATATAATTATATTAAGTATATGATTCGTAATTATCGACCTCAAAAACCCTTGCATAGCATATTTAAAAAAAATTACTATTTTTCCAAATTAAGGTCCGACATATTGGATATGCCATTTTGAATTTTGAAATTTTGATAGCGAATTCGTAATCAGCGACCTCGCGAACCCCTATACATAAATCTTCTGATAATAATAGCTATTATTTCGACTTGGCATGAATTTATTCTGAAAATTCTGCTTTTATTATACTGATTTGTTATTAACAATAATTGTTTGTAATAGTTATACAATATCATTATTCTTTTAACACTTGACAAATTCTTGGGGAGACGAGGAACGAAAAACCGTTATAAAATTAATAGTGTCTAGGTGGGACACTGGTGCCCTACTATAACTGGAAGGGTTAAGTCGTGAATAAAGTTCTATATGCAATGTGGGACTTCGATTAATCCACCGGGTGATTACTGCCCTCGCATCGCTTGGGCAGGAAACAAATCAAATTTTAATAATTATAATTTGAGGTTAACTTCTTACTTCCAAAACAACCTTACGTCGACGTTTCTAGACTCCATTTGTCACTGTGCGCACACAGGGCGAAAGGAGGAACGAGTGCGCACACGGCTCTGTGAGTCCGAGGATAACCTCAAAACACCGTGATATCGATCCGATTGCCACCGTGCGCACACGACTTCGTCTCAACCGAATGCAAACCTAACCTCGAATCCTCATCACTGCTTCGTAAATCCGACCTCGTACCGAATAATCGATGCCGCATCCGAATAACTGTCACCGCACCGTAGCTTTATAGTCGCCTCGAGAAAATTGTAACCACGCTGATTTAAATTACTTAGATTGTACAGGCGAAATCTTCTTAACGATCACGATATTTGATTTTTAATACAGTGTCCGTAAAATTCACGTTTACGCACGCTCCGTGTGCGTTCAATCGCATTTTCCGCCCTCTGTATAAAAAAATAATGTTCGATACACGTGCAGAAAGTTGATTCTACACTCGTGAGATTGTCATCCTCGTTTTGCTTGGGCGACAAACCTTCCACTCGTGTAGAATTAACTTTTGCGCACTTGTATCGAAATATACTATTCTGTTATAGATGGGATTTAATATCACTCACCCACATTGTTAATTTAGACACCAAATACATAATTGTTTTTGTTAAACCATATAAACAGAGTCTTTACTAAACCTTTACCCTAACCGAATCCTGGGTCCGACTGACCGCCTAACACCCTAGGAAAAGTAGAACCGTTACAATTTGTTCAGTACAAATATATGTAGGTTCAATGTCTTCGTTTTAACAATTTTCTTTCATTTCTCTTTCTTCTTCGATATGCTTATGATTTCTCATTATTTCATTTTTATAATTTCCTTCGATAATTTTCACTGGACCTCTGTGGCGTAGAGGTATTGGCGCACTAAATTCCAAATTTCCATTTTCATCGTGTTCATTATTTGCATACTTGCATTTTTTCAGCGTCATGCTTAGCGCTTCTAATCATTTCTATATTATTTATCTCATTCATTCCTAGGGAATTTACAAAAAGGTTATCATCAATTTTCTCAAAATAATAAAAATAATCAGTCCCTGTTTCCAATAGGGACTCCTCAACTATATTATATCCCTGGCTCTTTAGACTCGGCAGAGTCTCAGCGTTTGCCGACTGCCCTTCTTTAATATATGCACCGTTTACGATCTCGCCTCCCCGTGGAGTAGTTGCTACGTCCGCTTTCACGAAGCCACTCGCATCCGAACAGTTTTCGGAGATGACATTTTTCCTTATTTCTGACTCAAAAATTGTATTATCAAAGTAAATGTTACTGGACATTTGGCACATTCATTTTGAAAATCGATCGTACAATCTCCCTCAGAGAACCTCTCTGATATGACTCCTTCATTTGCACTATTCTTTAAACTTTACCGTCCATCACCATATTCATCATTTTGAAGAAATTGCATATCTCTATATTATAAAAAAAATTTCGCTGCCGTCGCCACCAGTTCAAAAATTCTTTCCCTCAATTTTCCCCCTCAATTTACCCCTTCATTAACTCCATCTCACCTACTCTCTCGCATTTACTCTACACTGAAAAAAGATAGGCTCACCAGGATGGCCTGCTTATGGACCTGTGCGACGCGACAGGTTTCGGGCTCAGGGGTCCGATTGAATCTAGCGATATCTTGCGAAACAAAAGAATACTCGTAGAAAATAGGCTTGTACAACGCTAAAAGTAGACAATTGTTCGTTGTTTTTTGATATATTTACGATACATTGTTTACTTAAATCGAACCCTGGTGCCCCTTCTCGGTAAAGCATATGCTCCCTTGTGGACCGCAGTACTCTCATTAACGACTTGTGTTGAAATTTGAGGTTCTATTTCCCGACTGGAAATAGGAGATGGCGCTGCCGTGGGCCAGCAGTGGTTGCCCTACTTCCACCTAGGGGCTGAGCATGGCTGCCAAAAATTAACTTATTATTGATATTTGTTATTGATATTTTGAAATTGCTAATAACTTCAGTTGAATTTTACTAACGCAATAAATAACGCATTTACCACGTTATATTATCCATGAATAAACGGTACATTGATAAATTATACACTTTGCACAGCAAAATTAGTTAATTGAGTATGTTAATTGAGCTGCGGCATAGCGGCGGAAGCGCTATTATGCACAAGGGGGCACAATACATCCCAATAGGAAAGGACATCAGTCCCCCTGCGAAGAAAGCCTACGGTGACCAGCAGAGGACAGCAGATGCGCCATATTTTTCAGTGTAGCTCGAATCGACATCTTAGAATCACGTAGAATATTTTCGTGAAACATGTATGCAATTTGCAGGTAGAATAGGGTTGGATGAGTAAATGAAAATAGAATTCAAGATATAGACAAAGGTTGAACAAGAGAAAAAATAGAAAGCTAACAAAGGTAGAGATCGCGACAGACATACAAACAATTAAAATGCAATAATTTGTAGAGCTGTCGATTTAAATGAAACATTTTGGAAAGACAGATACAGAGATCGGAAATAGAGATGAAACCTCAAAAGAAAGATAGATATGCAATTCAGGATCAAGATGGTGATAAAGAAAATAATTAGAGATGAAGAAAAAGAATCAGATTAAAAGTTTGAGATAGAATTACAATCAAATTTCGGGATATCCGTGGCTTTCGTGATAGACTCAGAGATAAAAGTAGAGATGGAGATGAGTAATAGGGATAAAGTATGAAATATAAAAGTCGTCCTTATAAAGTAAGAAATACAAAAGGCGTATATACTTCTAAAAGTGCGCGTAACAGTTTAGGTTACAGATAGAGATAAATAAAACCAATCAGAGGTTTGGGTAGCGCTAAAGATAGAGCTACATATGTAGTACTATCTTTATCGCTGGTTTTCTAGCAGGGTAGAAATATATACGAGAAAAAGTTCTAACATCAGCCGTCTTTGAGCAAGGACAGAGCACCTCTTACGTTTAAGATATGGCTGCAGTTCCTGTTTCACAGGGTACGCAGTACAGTCTCAGGGAACAGTGCTGTCTGTTTCTTAGTGGCAGCCAGCAACTCGAACTGTACGCATCAACTTTTATTAGACCGCAGCGTCCCTTTACGGGCCGCAGCGTTCCCTGCCATCAATGTCCGTAGCTGCCATATACAGGGGCAACTGCTGTACCTGGCACTGAGCGCTACGGTCCCTTTCTACGAAGAGCATTGCGCTTCCGTACTTATGACGTTGTAGGTACTGCTGCGATCAGAAATTCTCCGTATAGATCCACATCGAAAGTTTTAAAAAACATAGAGGCAATCGACCAAGTGTCAAAAAGAAATAGAAAATGAAGAAATAAAGATGAAAATTGAAATTTACATAGAGATAGTAATAGAGACGAAGTCTCAAAAGATAACAAAATAATAAAAATATAGATTTCAATATAGATGAACTTTAAGCTAAAAATGTTAGAATTATATTAAAGATAAGAATAGAATTCTCTATAAAGAAAAAGGGAGGACGGGAATATGGGTAAAGACGAGAATATGGGTAGAGATGTCGATTCCGATAAAAACTTCCGATAAAAACTTCCGATAAAAACCGATATAGGTAAGTCGCTAAAATTTATAAAAATGTATATCTACATAATAAGTTAAAGAAAGGCAGAGAGACAATTGGAAACGCAATAGATACGGCATTAGAAATTAAACTAGAAATAAAAGTAACGATAGATTATCCCTCAGCGACAAATTAGTTTAAAAATGTATAGCAAGCAGAAATAGAAATCGCGACAGAGATCAACATAGGTAAAGAAACAAAATCGAGAATGAAGATGCAATCTGTGAACCGAAAGATAGAGAAAGAAATAGGAATGATAAAGCGAAAGGATCAAATGAAAAGCTCAAAGATATAAATACAATAAAAATTTGGGATAACGATGGCATTTGTGAAAGATTCGGAGATAAAAGTAGAGATAGCGATAAAGATAGGAACAGAGTTGGTGTAGATTATAAGTGTAATATATGAAATTCAGATATAAAGTATAAGAGAAGGATGAAGAAAGAGAATGGGATAGATTTTGGAGTTGTTAATGGATAGTAAGAGAGATGAACGAAGAAGTAAAATATTAATAAAGAGGTAGATACATAGTTAAGGTTTAAAATAGAACAGAGATAGAGGATTAATAAAACGATAGATATGAATAAAATTTAGGATAGAGATCGATGATTTGGATAGAGTTAGATATAAAAATAATATAAATTCAGATTAATATTAACGAAAGAATAGAGATGGTGATACAGATAATGATAGCGATAGGATCAGTGATAGAGGCAGATAAAAATATGGAGCCAGGAATAAGAATAGTGATATAAATAAACTCAAATCAAATTAGACTCAAAGGCATCAAGGTGAAGTCAGCAATAAAGACAGCGATAAAGACGGATACAAATATTATAAGGCGTAATAGCTAATAAAAATCAGAATTAGGTCCGAGTCCGACATCAGAATAACGGTACAAGTTATTCAAATATGAAGTTACAGATGGAGGTACTGATTGAGTTGAAGTTAATGATATAAATTAAAAAAAATTTTAAATATAAAATTTTAAATATTAAACAAATTTTATATAATAGTTATAAACTTGAATTTTGACATAAATATTATATATTATATTTAAAACTGTATCAACATTATAGCTTCATTTTCAAATTACATAGAAAATTTCGATTATTACTCCAAATTTGCACTTTGGGAGTTGGTGAGCAAAGCGAGCAGGGAGAAACCCCGCCCCCCTAGTCATTAATAAATATATATTCTACGTTTGCTAATTCAAGACGGTTTCTTTCATAACAAATCTTTGCACTTATTTGTTGGAAAAAATCGCTGGCCAATATCCCTGCTTCTCCGATCAGAAATTCATCAGAGACTATGTGAAAATACATCTTTAAACCGTCACAATTAACCGTTATGGTTCCCAGAGTTTCTATGGGCGCAAAAGTTATTCCTTTTAAAAAAACTGCTGCCAATTCATTGGCATGTAGCTTCCTCCAACTAAATTTATAGGTCCAATAAATAAAATATTGTTTTAATATATCTATATATCTGCTTGCTAATGTATGAGGCGGTTTTTGATACATAATTTAATATAAGTTTTAGATGATTCATTGTCCAATAGTTTGCTGGCCCCTCTATTTTTTTATTATAGAATACGAACACTGTCATCAATTTTTTTTCAGAGAAATTCACGCATATTTACATTTGTTTCTAACCAACCTAACCATCAAAATAACAGGCTATTCATTAGATAGGTCGCTCGCGCAATTTTCGAGAAAACGATTTTTACATTTTAAATCTTTAGCTGAAAACCGCTTGACGAAATCTTTTCAAACTTTAGCAGCAGATATCTTTTTTATGGTGAATCGCCAAGTAAAATTTTGAAGCATTTGACTACATTGTTTTAAAGATATAGAGAATCAAAAAAATTGAAACCTTGATATTTTACGAACCATAGGGGTTTGAAAGATGAGTAATGAACTTAGCCAAAACACATAAAATATCTACTTTTTTCTAAACTCTTAAGTGCAATAAGGCCTTTTTGCGTCCATAATCAAGGCACAAATAAAACTCTTTTTTTTCAGTTTTCGATTTACTACTGAAAAAATAAGTGGTCAAATCACTTTTAATTTTAATGGGATATAGTTTGACACATGACTCATCGACATAATTTTTTTTCGCAAGGTTATGATGTTTAGTTTCAGAGATATGAATTTAAAAAAAAATCACCTTTTTATTTTATCTGCCGAACAAAGCAATTGATCCCGAGGACCAAACGAGAAAAAGTAGGACATTTTTTTTTTCAAATGCATTTTAGCTGAATTGTTTGTAACAATGGGATGATTGAAAAAAATGCAAAATAGTGTTTTTCAAAAATCAAAAAATAGCCATAAAAAAATAAGTAGTTGAGTAAATAAAAAATAACTATTTTTCCCGAATTCAGAATACAAAAAATGATATGCATATCAAATTTTATTGATATTGGCGGAGTACCAGAAATATTATGGTATACATACACAAACACACACACACACATCCATACGGACATTTTCTAAAAACACTTGATTTGAACTTCTAACACACCAAAAAGTATTTTCTAGAAATTTTGAAGAAACTCAAAATTTTACTATTACAAAGCTTCCTCTAAGAGGAAGCAAAATTATTTCTTGCGAGTTCATTGGCAGGTAAATCGGGACATGTGAAATTTTTAATAAATTCGGTGAACAGCCGGTATCTAACATGAAAATTGCGGGGCATGTCAATTCTTTGATATAAATTTTAACATTGGGTGCGCAGTTGTTTTGATTTAAATTGACTGTTGTCTCGTAGAGGATATACTCTCTCACTGAGTCTCTGGGATTGGGCAAGCATTAGAAGCGGCAGCCTCTCCGCCCGCGCAAGGATTACCGCAACCATTTTCCGGCGGCAGGTTTCCTTCTTGCATATCTCTCATTAATTTATAACAATAACGTTTAGAATGGCTTAGTTTTTGAAAGTAATAACAAACAAGGTTTGCTAGTAAATTTTAAGTAGTTCCGTTGTTTTGATTATAATTGTTAGAATTATTAAAATTACCTTGGCGAATATTATTTTCAATGTCACGAGAGAAATTATTACAACCAAAATTTCTTTCAAATTTGTTCGAGTTATTGTTAAGATTATACGATGATTATGTGCTGTCTTAATTATTATTCCCTTTAAATGATGAAAAGCGATTATTATTTGAATTCCAATTCAACTGAAGAGGACAGTTATTACTTAATTGTAAACAACATTTTAAGCTATACATTGAGGCATGTCCAACTTCATTACAAAAATTGCACGTTATCTCCGGAGTGACTTCCACAACGTTCACTCTCTGAGTCTCCTTTGGTTTCAATCGCACTTCTTCTCGCCTTAAATTTTCATTACTTTCTTCTGTGTACGCAAAGTTTCTCTCAATTTCTATAGCTTTTACGCACGCCGCTTCGAGTGTGGTGGGACTGCCCATTCGTGTCTGAATTTTCCACCTCAATCCGCGTAGGAAAAATCTAATACAATCCTTATCAAATTCTTTGAGAAAAGCATCGATTTTACTCGAGGATCGTCTCTCGCGAACTGCAGCCTTTTTAATCTCTTTTTCGACTTTGCGTTTGACTATACTACGCTCTCTGAGGGGCGCTGCTTAATTTTTGCCAGGCCGCCCAAAATTTCGTGATATGTTTTTGACGATCCGAAATTCGTTCCGAAAAACTTTATCACTTCGTCAATAGTTTTAAAAGTACTTCCTCTTGCGCATAATAACACGTCACCGAAAAGTCGCATTCGGATTAAGGTGCGCGCAGTCCTCTCCATAGCTCGCGGGGAGGATGTCTTGAGCTTACGCGCAGCCGTCGAATTAAATCGAGTGTATCTTTGAGAGAGATTCGCTTTACTCACGGCGCCATGTTTCCCTTATTATCTTCATTCTGACTTTCGTCAAAATCTAAACGCGTTTTTACAATATTATTAGGTTTTGGGTGCATAAAAGTTCCCGTGTAAATAGAATAATTGTCGTTATTTTCCGCGTCTTTTAAATTGTCGAACGAGCTAGATCTTAACGTAGTAACCCTCCAAAGAGATGTGATTCGTAGACGAATAAAATCGTAACTCGTCAGCATGCGCGAGGCTTTAGAAATATTTGTCTAAGGCTTCCTTCTTTATGCAAGGACTTAATCGAGTTTTTAAATTGTTTATAAATTTTTCGCGTAAATTTTTGGTTTCTTACGCAACCTCTTCCTCGGATGAAGTTAACGAATATTCTGATAATGCCTCTAAATGTTCACTCATCGGTGATTCTACTGACTTAGTTGATTCTACGGAAATTGAATTATTTACTGAATTTTCTTGTGTTAGTGGATTTATCTCTATCGCAACAAACGCGGTAGTCTTATTGATTTTTGAAGGGTCTGATAAATTACTCGTGGTTTTGATTATTGTGGATTATGAGATTTTTTACTAGAAGGCCGACTCGTTTATTAAACCTTTTACATAACATGTGCATCGAAAACGCGCTTTTCGCCTACGAAAAAATGAAGCAAAAGTCGAGTTTTTCAAGCCTAGGCGGAAGGCCTTTTTAGTGTTTTTGTGTGTATATGTACATATAACACACCCAAACACACATATATACATATATCTTAAGGCGGAAGTATTTTTTGCCTAGGGGTAAAGTACTTTCGCCCTGGGGATAAAAGTAGACAGCACTTTCGCCTCCACTATTTCCAAAATTTTTATAATTTTCAAAAATTTAAACAATTTGAACATTTAAAATTTTTTTTTAATTTTAAAAATGTTTAAAATGTTTTTAATTTTTTAAATTTAAAAAATTTTTGAACCTAAAAATTTTCAAAATTCTGCTTTTTTAGTCAGGCTAAAAATAGCGCTGTCGATGTCCAGATTATAAAAAGCACGGTACACAACAAAGGGCGAATTGGCTTTTTCAGACTCGGATGATGATTGAGCACTCGTGTCGATCTCGGGTGCCTGCGGCGCTCTCCACTCCTACTCGTGCATAATCATCATCCTCGCTTGAAAATGCCAACTTTTGTCCCTACTTGTGGAATGTATTTTATCATGATACGTGCACGAAAAAGGCAACTTTCCATGCATGTAAAATGAATAAAAATCTTTTTAGTTTTTCTAGAAATAATTACTTCCTTGGGAGGAAAAAGCCTTTTCCTCCTAAGGGAGTAGTTTTTTTCCTCACTCTGCAGCTTATCAGATGGATGTGTGTGTGTCTATAAATTTAATTAAATTTTCAAATTTTTCAATACATTATTGTTTTCTTTGAAAAGTCCTTAAATTTCCCATTACTTTCATATGCATAATATGTGGCCTATTCGTGCACTTATCATAAAAAGTACGGCGTGCAACAAGGGGGGAGTGCCTTTTTCAGACTTGGGTGAAGTTTTGAGCACGAGTGGGAGTCGAGGGCGCCGTAGGCGCCTGATACGAACACGAGTTTAGCTCGCTAGAAAAAGCCAATTTTTCCCCCTAGTTGCACAATATACTATTGTTTTGCTTCCTCCTAGAGGTAGTTTTGTAATAGTTAAATTTTGAGTTTCGTCAAAACTTCTATGTAGTATATTTCAATTAACGTTCTTTTCAAGTTCTATTGTTTTTCATGCAACTTATATTATTGATTGTAAATAATAACTGTCATTCAAAATAAACCTATCTTTGAGTAAACATCTTTGCACTTTTTCTAAGTTTACTCTATATATAAACAATATTCTAGAAAATACTTTTTGGTGTGTTAGAGGTTCAAATCAAGTGTTTTTAGAAAATTACCGCATGGATGTATGTGTTTGTGCATGTATACCGTAATATTTCTGGTACTCCGTCAATAACAATAAAATTTGAGATGCATATCATTTTTGTATTCTGAATTCGGGAAAAATAGTAATTTTTATTTACTCAACTATTTATTTTTTATAGCCATTTTGGATTTTAGAAAAATACCTTTTTTTCAATCATCCCATTGATACAAACAATTCAGCAAAAATGCATGCGAAAGAGGATAAAACTACCTATTTTTACAGGGCCATAGCGCGCCCGCCGCACCACTAGTACCGCGCGCGATCGCCAGGCGGCTGCCGTACTCCCCAAAGCGAAATGGCGCCTCGGAGAGCATATAAGCGGACCGGATTCCAGGCTGAAGCATCCTCTCCCCGCATCATACCGCGTCTGAAGTGACAGCACGGAGCGAGGTTACTTGCACAGTACACTCCAGCTCAATAAATCTGATTTTTTTTTTTAATACCTAGTGTATTTCTTTACCCCTTTCCCAATCAGCACTTTTCAGCGCTAATTCGACGCATGTCGAAGACGGACCACCAAGCCCTTCAGGAGCGGGCCGATTGCGACTTGGTGCACTTGCTGCTCGCCAGGGCTAACCGAGCGCTCTTTCTAGAGCGCCGCCAGCATCAGAAGCCTCCGTGGTCATGAGAGCAGTCGTGGGAGTAGGTGAGCGCCGAGTCACGAGCATAGTAGCCGCGGTAGGCTATAGTCGAGGAGTAAGACAGCGATAGCCGTGGAAAGAGGGAAAGAGCGCGAGACTCGACGAGACAGAGCCGCGCAGCTGACTATACTTGCGTACAGTAGACGTAAAGGCGCGAGCGCTACTGGAAAATATGGCATGTCGGAACTAGTATTTTCTGTGCCACGTGTCATCGTCGCAAATGAGTTATGTGACGCCAGGATTAGACAATAGCGCCAATTCATAATTGGCGCCGCGGGACGCCATTAATATTCATTTTGACTCGCGTTCTTTTGCGCGGAAAAGATAATAATAGAGAGCGTTCCGAATGTGTCTTTTCCGGGACGCGAAGGACCTCGAGCCGTAAGAAAGCTTCCTCCTTACCCACTTTTTCGTTGACCCTAAAGCTGAGCAGTTGGAGAAGTCAGAGTAGTAGTGAAGTTTTACGTTGTAGAGTTCGTCGAGTCCCGAGATCGGAAGTATAGCGAGTGTACGCCTGAATAACGCCTGAACGAAGTTGTCGGGAGTGAGATCGCAGTTAATTGGTATTCTGGTGTTTTGAGAACCAACCTGGTGCGAGATAAGCTTACGATTATAGTCCGCTTCAGTAGATGATCGCAGAGTCTGGACGAACAGAGGTAATACGAACGAAGCGAATCGCGTGTCGGATTGTTGGAACCAGTAAGTCGAGACTAAAAGATAGTCTCGCATTTTGAGACGCAGAAGTAGGTAGCGACTTGGTAGAAGAGAAAACTCTTAAATAGCGCAAGCGTCAAGCCAATTCGACCGAGTGTGCGCACAATACTACCCGGAGTGGAGCTCGAGTAGAACTGCTTATCGTGCCACGCGATCCGCCTTATAAAGGCGCGCGGCGCGGATATGTATGGGTGGGTTCACGGGGCACCGCGTACGCCGCTCGCGCCACCTTGCGTGTCGTCGCTGACAAGGAAGGGTCCCCAGGTGTACCTCACCGATTTTGATCATTTTGTGATATGTTGTAGTACTCGAGAAAATATTAGACACGTGTTTTTTCTTACGTGCTAACTCGCCGATTTAAGGGGTGAAAATCACCCTTGAAGTTTACCCTCAAAAACAGGTTTTTTCTAATATCTCAAAAACTATTTGGAGTTTTTAAATAAAACCAACGCCAAATTCTTTATTATAAAAAGACGCTACTGTAGGCACAACTTTTACCCCGAAGGGTGTCAACCCCTGTTTTTTTAGGGGTAAATGTGCAATTTTTCGCTATTTTTTCAATATAAAATTGATCAAATCGGCTAAATTTGGTTGAAAATTGCACTATCATCAAGAAAATAAGAAATTAAAGTTGACGTGTTTCGAGATTTACGAAGAAAAATTTTTTTTCTTGATTGTTTTACCCTTCAGGTTTTTTTTATTTTATCCTTAAATAAAAAATTATATTCTTGAATTATTTTAAAATTTTTTTAATTTATTTGCAGATTTACACATTTATTGTATATTTTTTAATTTTTAATAAAACAACATTGAATATCGATGAAAATCATTTCATTTTACAATGAATTATTGCAGGTTTGAAATAAATTAAAATTTTGAACTCTTGTGTAATAAATTTTATTTCGAATACATTCTACAATCCTATAATATTACAATTATTTAGATCATGCAATTTATGTGTAATACATCGGTAATTGAAAATTACATAATTTTCTTAATTGTTATCAAGGATCATAAGTAGAACAATAATGATAATCATCAAAAAAGTGTTTCAAACATAAAGATTTTTTACACCATGAACATCGAACAATTGCGTCATTAGAGCACCCTGCAATTTCACAAAGTATATTAGATTGTGATCTAAAAGCAAAATTTACTGGATTTTCTAAATTTTCAGGATGAACATCCGTGTAACCACTTTTATACCATGAATATTTAAACAGATTTATGTATCTCGGAGAAGATAGTTGATTGTGCACTAAAGATTAAGTTTAATGATATTGTTTCTTAAATGAAGATTCAATTCTTCATTCATCGATATCAAGCTGTCCGAAAAGTATCTTACATAATTTTTCCAAACCCTAAATCCAAAAACATCTAGCGGTTGTATTTTGCCTGCAGTTCCTCTTGGAATTATTTTTAAAGTTATTTCTTTATTAGTAGGTTTTACTTTTTCTACGGCTGAAGGACAGTGCCCAGTCCATGAGTCTACCAAAAGTACACTTGATAAACCAACAGTCGGAAAATATACTTCTTTGAGCCATGTTATAAAATGATCTAAAATCAGACGAATTTCAAATTTTAGTAATTTTTAATAGAATACAAATTAAAACAAAAAAATGATCACTAATAATAACACAGGATGCCTTCTGAATTCAAAATAGTATCATAATTATTCGAATACGCCTAATATGAAATAATACGTGAAGTTAATTTTCCTGATTTAGAAGCCATTGCATAAATATTAGCTGGTCTGAACAACTCTTGTGATACAACTGGCCCAAATTCACCAGTTTTTTCTTTAAGAACGATGAAAAGAGGGGAAAGAAGTCTACCATCACCAGATATTGTTGGTTGTATTGTATAACTATGAATCGTAGAAGCTACAGATTGCACCAAGCATTCTACTTGACTTTCCCCTTCGATTGCTAATGTACGGCCAGAATGGACTTCTAATTGAAATCCACATTTAAAATAAAATGATTCCTATAATTTTTGTATAAGATTTCCTATAAAGTTTACGTATGAATGCACTTTTAATGAAGAGTGTATTTTTTATATTTTTGGTATGATACAAATTTTAAGAATCCTGAAATATGTCATTATTTGAAATTATCTAATCTTGTTAAAACTGCCAGAATAATTTATAAATTAATAGTTTAAAATTATAGAATTTTAAAATGAATCATCAAAGAAACTCTACAAATAAATGGAAAAAAATCAGGAAGTAAATGTTTTAATTTTATATCGCTTGCCAAACATTTTAAAATTGAAAAATTATTCATGGATCTAATTTTTCATTTAAGGATAAAATAAAAAAATAACCTCAGGGGTAAAACAATCAAGAAAAAAATGTTTCTTCGTAAATCTCGAAACACGTCAACTTTAATTTCTTATTTTCTTGATGGTAGTGCAATTTTCAACCAAATTTAGCCGATTTGATCAATTTTATATTGAAAAAATAGCGAAAAATTGCACATTTACCCCTAAAAAACAGGGTTTGACACCACTCGGGGTAAAAGTTGTGCCTACAGTAGCGTCTTTTTATAATAAAGAATTTAGCGTTGGTTTTATTTAAAAACTCCAAATAGTTTTTGAGATATTAGAAACAATCTGTTTTTGGGGGTAAACTTCAAGGGTGATTTTCACCCCTTAAATCGACGAGTTAGCACGTAAGAAAAAACACGTGTCTAATATTTTCTCGAGTACTACAACATATCACAAAATGATCAAAATCGGTGAGGTACACCTGGGGACCCTTCCTTGGGAGTCGCTCGCCGGTTGCCGCGCTCCGCGCTCGTGCGGACTCGCCTTGCGAATGTTCCGCGCGCGCGCTCATCTCGCGTCGTGCAGATTCGCCTTTCGTTCGTTGCGCGCGCGCGCTCGCTGCGCATGCCGTGTTCATTGCGGCCGCCTTCACACGTATTTACATGTGTGAGACTCGTGTCTCGTCACAAAGGGAATAAGATCAAGGTCCACGGCTATAATCGTAGACGTCGCGGTTTCCAGGATTTTCTTCAAAGACGAATTGTCGATCGCCATCTTGGTCAAGTCGCATCGGTTATAGAGACGCCAGTCGACCGCCATCTTGGACCACTAGAGTGTGAATATCGCGGAGAAGTGCTAAATAAAGTGTTGATTTGGTTGTTTCTTGGAATTTCGAGAAGTCGCGCATTATTAAAGGTCGTTCTTTGAATTTAGAAGTCGCGTTTTGAATCACGGACAGATTCGCGTATCATTCAATGTAAATCGCGTCTTCACGACGAATTGTGCCGTAAATTATGAAGTAACAACGACCGCCGTTTTGCGAAAACGCAAAAACCTAAAGTAATTCTGAACCGTGACAAATGTTTGACCCGTGGAAAACATTGTAATCATATTGAATGCAACCGAGGGTTAAAGAATATATTATGACATTTTGTATAGCATAAACAATTATCGAATAACGATTTATTCGAGGCCCTTACTGTTTAGTATTTGCATTAACGATCTCCAGCAGGTGTTGGCCGGTTTTCGAGGGCCCAAGGGATTGCTGACCAATAGCGTTGCGCATTTGCTTTACGCGGACGACCTGCAAACCTACACCCAAGTGACAAAAGCTGATCTTCGTGAGGGCGTAGATCGCATGTCAACGGCAGTACGAGCTGTGTCGGATTGGGCTTCACACAATGCTCTGCACCTCAATACTGGCAAAACGAAGGCTATCATTTTTAGATCAGAATATAATATAAATCAACTACAGGAGTTGAACTTGCCGAGTTTCGAGGTGCAGACGGGTGTGTTCGTCTCATTTGTCGATACCGTAACTAACCTCGGAGTGGTCATGGATTCGAAGTTAACGTGGAAACCGCAGGTGGATGCAGTTAGCCGAAAGGTTAACAGAGCACTTTATGGACTCAGATCATTTAGATCCTGTACCAACGAGGCGTTACATAAGCAGCTGGCCAGCGTTCTTGTCGTCTCCCACATAGATTATTGCTCTGTAGTGTAAATTGACTTGTCAGGGGAGCTCCAGACTAAACTACAGAGACTACAGAATTCATGTGTGAGGTACATTTATGGTGTGAGGAGGTGCGAGCATATCTCTCCCTTCAGGAAGAAGCTGGGCTGGATGGACACTAAAGAGCGTAGAACGTATTTTGCGGCGTTGTTAATGTATAAGTCCTATTGCATAGGGCAATCGCCGTAACTCGCAGCCCTCTTTGAGAAAAATAAATGTAGGACCTCGGGTAGGTTGTCGAGGGATCCAACCGTCCCGGGAACGAGAACCGATACTGGCCTGAACTCCTTCAGGGCGCAGGGAATGTGGAATTCGCTCCCGCAAGGCACGCGGACACGGCCTTCGCTCTCAATGTTCAAAATAGCAATGCGAAATTTTCTCATATCGGCGCCCTAGTGCAATATAATTTAGTATAGTTTAGCGTATGCGCCTGCGTCTTGTCTACTTGTACCTGTCGTATTTGAAATCTAGTCTGCGTTACTATCTTTATTGACGTGATAGAATAGATCAATTATGTGTCATACACAAAAACTTGACGTATACTTATATTTATATTTATATATGTATAACACTGTGATATATAATGACGATTATGTGATAATACCAGCTGTGATTATAACCAGCCATGACAGTATATGACGATTGTAAATTTTTCGAGTATTTGAAAATAAATGGTATTCTATTCTATTCTATTCTATGTAACCATCTGCCACGTCAAGCATTTTTGTCCCTAAACCTATATATGTGCCCCCCTCTGTAGATGGAAGTGTCTAAGGGAGGTATAGATCGAAGTAACATTAGTAAAATCTTACTGTTCATTTAGCGAAAAGTTCCACTATTAAAAGTGCAACGTCACAACCCTAGTAACAGAATTAAGAACTATTTAGATAAGAACGCATCTATTTAAGAGAGAGCACCCAGTAGTGCTTTCGTCGTTGAACAAGTCGAAAATTATAGGTCGCAACAACGTGACATAAACCGTCTGACCCATCATGTTAAATAAGTATTATCCTGTAGTGCAGCATTTATCAGAAATAATTAAGTCTGTTTCCTTAGCTGGAATAATGCTAGTGCAAAAAAAGTCTCGTTGATTATTCCTTGTTGAAAATATCTGGCTGGATAATGTCAAATAATTTCAAATAATGACAAACAAAGTCAAATATATAATAAGTGATAATTATTGATAAAGACCGAATTGTTGGAATCGAGACTTTTTTATTTGTTATTATTCGATTTTTCAGTATTTACTATTATTTGTCATTATTTTTCAATATTTAGCATTGTTTATTCTTAGTATTCTCAAATATCGATTATGGCATATAGTGCAACATGTTTACGTGCTTAAAAATGTTATATAAATTGCGCTAAAACATGCACTGAAAAATATATTGGGTTAGGGAAAAATAAATTTCGGTTTTTTTCATATTTTTTAGCTAAGGTAAATTTTTTAATATAAATTTTGAACACTAATCAGTGATGTATGTACCGTTCTGATCGATGACCTTTTGTTACTTATCTGGCAAAACCGTCACTATAGAACTTCTGAGGTTCCTGGGCGAAAAACTTAACCAAGTGATTTTCACGAGCTCCTTTTAAATCCAGCTTTACACCATTAAGAAAATTTTGCATAGACCGGAACAAATGATAGTCCGACGGGGCAAGGTCCGGGCTATACGGTGGATGCATCAAAACTTCCTAGCCAAACTCTCTCAATTTTTGAAGATATGTGCGGTCTAGCGTTGTCGTGATGGAAGATAACGTCTTTTGTATTGATCAATTCTAGCCGTTTTTTTTTAATCGCCTGCTGCGATCGCATGAGTTGTTGACAGTAGACAGTCAAATTAATTGTTTGTCAAGGTTTGAGCAGCTCATGATGTATAATACCTTTACAATCCCATCAAACGCTCAGCAACACCTTCCTTTGCGTCAATACGGGCTTCGCAACTGTTTGTGCAGCTTCTCCGGGCTTTAACTACGATCTCTTTTGCACATTATTATCGTACATAATCCATTTTTTATCGCCCGTAATTATTTGTTTCTGAAATGGCTTAATTTCGTTTTGTTTTAGCAGGGATTTACAAATTAAAACTTGGTACATTCAATTTTTTGACGTTAATTCGTGCAGAACATAAGTATCGAGCTTCTTTTTGTATCCATTCTTATGTAAATTGTTCAAAACTGTTTTATGGTCGATGTATTCAATTTTTTGACGTTAATTCGTGTAGAACATAAGTATCGAGCTTCTTTTTGTATCCATTCTTACGTAAATTGTTCAAAACTGTTTTATGGTCGATGTATAGTTCAATAGTAATGTCCTGAGTTGAAATATATCTGTCTATCTTGATTTTTTCATGAATTTCATCAACTTTTTCAACGGTGGGCCGACCAGGGCAATGTTCATCTTTAAGATTGAAGTTTCCGGAACGAAATCAAGCAAACCAATTCTGACACTGGCGTTCACTTAAACACTTATTACCATAAACACTTCACAATTTTTGATAAGCTTGCGCTGGAGTTTACCCTTTTTGGAAGTAGAAAAGCAAAATGTGCCATAAGTGGCCTCCCTACTGAAAAAATTGCGCAATGATCGCGCGATATATAAAACAACTGTCACCCTACTGAAAAAAATCGCGTGATAAGTCATGCGAAAATCGCACAATTCATCTAAAATAAATTTTTAAATAAAATCTAATTGTTTGAAATGCAAAATAAGTAAGCGGGGTGGCGAGTTGACGTGTTACTATCCGGATACAGTTGTTTTATATATCGCGTGATTAACGCACGAGAAAGTTTTTACTGACATTTTTTTCATTTATCGCGCGATAATCACGCGAGAAATTGGTCGAAGACCTCTCGCGATCTTCACGTAAGTTTCGCGATGTTGTCGACTTGCAAGTCTTATACTCTAGCGTCTGACGGCGTTGTGAGTCACGGCCGCCACCGACGATGCACTTTTTAAATCGGTCTCTTATTGTAATAAGACCCCCGTGATATGTCTACACGTAAAATGATACATGTTCTAGCGCAATTTAATGTAATAGTTATTCCACATATAATAAGTATATGTACATGGTACATCACTACATATCGTCGCTCCCTACGAAGAGTAGCACTGTTCAAATTTTCCACCGAAAAGTAGCAAAATTCATATTTGCCGCGAAGACTAGCACAATTCCGATTCTTTCTATAAGAAAAGATTCGTTATCTTTTAAATAAAAACATATATTATTAAGGCAAAACTAATAAAATGGCAAAATTAATTGAATTGCCGAAAATTAAAAAAAATTTTAACATTTTAAAGATTTTTATAGGGAGTTTTAATTAATTAAAAATTAAAAATAAAATTTAATTAATTATTTATGATTATTCATTTTTATTGTTCATTGTCGCTTGCTGTTTATTAGTATTTTTCATTATTTGTCGTTATTCATTTTTATTTCTTGCGATTTAAAAAACCTTCCACCAGGCTCCAGGTAGATATCCATGTGGAATCCATATGGAATCTACGTGAAATCTATGACAAACCATGTATATATCCACGTGGATAATCCATATGGATATCCAGGCAGATATTTTCAACAGGGTTATTTTCTAATCGTTTCATTAACTTATACATTTTATATGTTAGTATCATTACAATCCCTAAAATTTTTTATACACAAATCAATTGTCATTAAAATTTAACATTATTTTTTGCTGCAGCAGATCATTAAAAGTATTTAAATAAAACTGAGTAGTTTTATTTAGATTACGCCATTAACGAATCTGAAAAATTGATCTGCTTCATTAGAATACGAATTTCTTCTATAAAACATGGTTAGTATATTGAAAATACTAACCGGTAACACAACCGGTAATTAGAACAGGAAAAAAAGATGATGTCTCCTTTCATCGTCAAGTCTTACCCCATTACAGTTTAATGAATTTATCAATAATATTTGAATATCTGCATACTTTGTGTGTGTGTGTGTGCCTATGTGTGTACATGTATGTGTGTTCATCAGCGAACCTTTAAATATCGGTGAGTGCCTTTTGTAAAAAGCAAAGCATTTCGCTTTTAGGGATGTTTTTCTTTGTTCTCGCTTAAGTTTGCGGTGATTTTACAGTTTTGTAACAGCGAAATTGATTTCTCTTTCTATTCTTTGTTCTCGCTTAAGTTCGAGGTGATTTTACAGTTTTCTAACAGCGAAATTGATTTCTCTCTCTGTTCTTTAATTTCGTTTATAATCGCTGCTTTGAGCAAGGATATTTTCTTTTTACCTCTCCTATTCTTCCGGGGACGTTATTTAAATTATCTTTGGTATTCATTTAATTTTTATTTTACATAATTAAATAAGAATTGCTGTCAATTACACGAGGGATGGGGGAGCAGGTCGCTATTCAAAGCGATGCTCTGCTCGCGGAGTTTTGTTCGGAGAAGAATAGGCCGAATAAAGCGATGAAATGTTTTAAAAAATGTATTAATTTTTGAAAATCTAGCGGCTTTTTGCGTTTAGTCGAGGGTGATAAAGACTTTCGATAATAGGCCCGAGCGCCGATGATGCTTGGCCGTCTCCGCGATTCTGAAGAACATCCGGAGACGACTGTCCGAATACACTTGCGAAACGACAAAAGCCGTTACGCGAACTAATAGTCTGACAGGACGTGATTCTTTTCGTTATATCGTTGATTATTTTATAAAAGGGGAAATCGCTCGGATGACATTAGTAGAAGAGATAAAGAGAGGAGTATAGTAATGTATTGCTTGCCTATTTCTTCGCTAGACGACAGTTACCTTTCTTGTCGATCTGATTCGTACAGCTCTGGTCCTCTCAGTTAGTGGCATGATTTGGGTGAGCGCACTAGGATTGAGTAGCCGCAAAATGATACACGCAGACACGTATCGAATTGTAGATTTATTTTTAATTTAATTAAATTGTTTGGCTTAACACGATGGAAATAACACTGTCGCACGCACGGATGTTCAAAATTTTATATAAATATAACGTTTACATATACGGCAATACAAGGCGGAAATACAATCCAATGAAATCGATATTGATTGAATCGAAATTGTGACACTACACGAATAAAACTTTGTTCAAGAGTTAAAGTTTTATAAAAATCAAGAGTACCTTTGTAACCGTCCGCTTCTTTGTAACCGTCTTCTTCTAATTTCCCGGAGGGGTAAGTACTTGGCCAATTAGATGCTTAGACGTCGATGTTATTCTCTCGGCGTTTGAATTTTGGAGTAATGTGGACAAATCAGAATTTTATTATTAGTCGATAAGAATTTTTCCTCTTCTAGAAATGCGGCTGGTCCTATTCTCACCTTTCGTTGTGTCTCCACGCACTATAATCGACCTGCTCTGTGCTCGGTCCGTACGTTAGCCATGGTGTCGACGCATGCCAGTGACTTTTTATCTTTGGAACACGTGCACTTGTTTTGTAATATTATATTCTTGTTGTAATATTACATGTATTCGTAAGGCGTGTGGATGTAGTGCGAGCGTTGTGCCTCTTGCGAATGTGTAAGTAAATTTCCTTATCTTGTCTTCTCGATTTTCCTTCTATTCTTGGTGTGCTTGTCGTATGCTGGTGTGCGAATGTCATTTCTATCGCTGCTACGTCGTGGTATTTAATTAAATGATATCTTTGTTGAGTGCATTCTATTTGTTGCTAATGGATTCAGACCGTGATGAATGTTCTGCGCGTTCGAAAATTTCACATTGTGATTTTTATGTTCGTGGATTCGGTTCTATTCGCAAACGTTTCAATATTCAATTCAATTTAATGAAATCATATTGTTTTTTCTAAATTAATTATATTTCTTGTATCATCGTCTTGAGTTTTGTTATTTTTTTCTGATTTTCGATGCCGAGTTTCTTATCGCTTCTCGGAATCGAGGCGACTAATCTCTCCCTATTCCTTTAGGGACGGACATTATCGTTTCAATATTAATTTTGTCTTTTTATTTAAAATCTATTTGTTTGTTTTTACTTGCTTGTGTTTTTCATAAAATGATTTTAATTGCTAAAAGTGAACATTTCGCAGTGTATCCAGGATGATTTAATGTTGTATGAATCCTTTTTGCTCCAAGGATTGACAGATGTCCGGTAAAAATTTTGGATTTAAACTATGCACCTTGATCACTGGTGATAGTCGTCAGGGCGCCGAGACGGCAAATATAGTTGTCGTAAAATGCACGAGCTGCTATTGCTGCAGTGATGTCAGCAATAGGAATATTCGCATGCCATCTGACATAATGGTCAATGATGGTGAAGGGATGAGTGGAACCGTGACTATAGGCAAAAGATCTTATAAGATCCGAGTGAACATGATTAAATCTTGCCTCCGAAGTAATAAAACGCTTTGTCTCTGTAAACTTTTAAGAGCGAGAGAGAGGGAGAGAGAGAGAGAGAGAGAGAGAGAGAGAGAGAGAGAGAGAGAGAGAG
>QLYP01000705.1:49603-60279 GCA_016647725.1 Nasonia giraulti
GAGAGAGAGAGAGAGAGAGAGAGAGAGAGAGAGAGAGAGAGAGAGAGGCGCGTGTTAAAGTCGGAGAATGTGCGATTTTGAGTATACGTTTCTCCTCTCAAAATATACAAAAATTATGTGCAGAAAAATAATCCGCAGGCGCCCACGACTCCGACTCGTGCTCAAATCTCACCCGAGGTAGAAATTGCCCTCCCTCCTTTGTTACACATTGTACTTTTTTTGACAAGTGCATGTAAAAACCTTCCCGCACGCTCGAAATAAACCACTTTCCATTCACTTTAGATGCATGGAAACGGGTCTTTTTCATGCACGTGTTAAAAAAAATAATGTTCTACACCCTCACGTTAAATTAACTTTTGCGCACTTGTATCGAATTATACTATTCTGGTCGATTATAGTCAAGGTTCTAAGCATTGCAATTCGCTACTTTATTGGTATTTAAGCTATTTACAGTTATAAAAAAAATTTTTTCAGTTCGATTTCTATCTTGAAATATGTTGAAATAATTTTATATTTTCTTTATCATTATTACATTTTTAATATATTTTTCTTTGGTTCATTTTTTAAACGATAGTAAATCCATTTGACTTGAGGAAATTCGAAGGAATTCTAGATGAATAATAACACTTCTCTTTTAAATATAACTAAACGAATAAAATAAGTATATTCTTGATGTTACCATGCCGAGGACCCGAATTCTAATATTGACCAAGACAAATTTATATGTAGAATAAAACCAAAGTTATATGTAGCGCGTCTGGCAGCTCTTATATACTTTGAAATTGGATTTATTATAAACATTGAAATTATATTATTCAAATTTAAATGTTATTGTTAGCTACCAAAGATGGATATCAGTTTCGCATATTTTATAAAAATTAAATTGTCTTCCAAAATGAGTACTTGTTTATAGAAATAGTTATGTAGTATTGTTAGGTTCGTATAATCTTGTTATTTTCTAGTGATGCATTTATTCAAGCTCAACAACAATCAGCCCTGTGGACGAATGAGGCTAAGGTATGTCAAGGTGCATTGGATCAAACGTTACCAGCCATTCAATCAGAATTGTCAACCGATTTGCATCAATATGAGGAATCTACAGATCAACTGCCAAACAGTCAGCGAGGTTATTATCCATCCCCACCTAACATCGAAAATAGCGTATTTGCAAGTGAAGAAATCACTTCTCATTCAGAGGGCCAAGAAACCTTCTTGAATATGCACGGGTTCAACCTTAAACACATGCATCAAATTAAAAGAAGCTCATTAGATAATAATTTTAGCTTAGATTGTAATATAAACACTGATTCCATGATTGCTGTAAGTACTAATAGCACTAGTGATAATGAACATACTGCCCTATTGCCCTCTTCCCATTTCCCTGAATATAAACATTAATTATTGTTCAATAATATGTAGTTTGAATAATGGTATGACATGATCTTAAACTTGCATTTTATACTGGTTAGTGTAAATAACAATAAATTATAATTACAAATAAAAATTATATCCCATTTCATCATTAATATGTAATGTTTATTAATAAAAAATAAAAAAAAAAAGATTTTAATCAATGATCAGTGCTTTTGATGTATGGACTGTAACGAGCTGTCGCGAATTCAAATTGCGCGCGCTCGTTTGGTCGTGCGAGTCCAGCTCGGACTGCAGCGCGGCGTTGCCAAGTCGTACCAAAAGATTCGGGTTTGCATCACATTTGCACACGTGCGCGAAAAGATCGGCAAATATATTCCCGTAGAGTACTCGAGCATCACGAAGAGTTTCACCCAAACACCGAGGATCTTCAGCTAGATCATTCGGTCCAGCTTAGCACCAATAGCAGTTGCCATAGGGTCATCCCGGAAAGCAACTCAGCTAGGAGAGACGCCACCGACCCAGCACACCGTCTAATGAGCTCGGCGCGTTTATTGTATTATCTAACTTCACGACAATATACGATATTTTATTCAAACAAGTGTGCGCGTTGTACTTGTAGAATTCCGACTAATTCTCCCCTAGTTTGCGAACTCGATAGGGTTGTGCTGGGATTTGGCCACGACACCGTCGTTATTGTCGGCTGTCAAGTAATACTGCGCGTGGAGAAAGCGTAGCGAGCTTCTCCCGCCGCGCAGTTATATACGACAGCAGCCCGGCTGTATTGCACGGAGTCGACATTGCACCGATGACTAACGTTTGTCGTCGACTCCAGCATCATCGAGGGATAACCATGGAGCGATAGCTAAGTAGCTAGAACAAAACGCTTGGTGACATAGCGGTATCTTCGCGGCCGTTGTGTACAAATTGCATTGTTACAGGGCATTTTAATATATAATTTAGGTTTAATTTTTTTTCAGTTATTTTGGATTTTTCAATCAAGACATTAATTAAGTTAATATTTCTATAAGTAATAACTTATTCTTGTTATTTCTTTTTTTTTTAATTAAAATTAAACAAAGGTAGCATTTTGAGTAATTATTCAAGCAATGGCTTAAGTAAATACGTTAGCTTTATACTTTTGAAAATACGCTCTCGGCTGCTTTTGTCATTTACGTAGGCGGGAAACTCAATTGCTCTAAAGATATATAAAGATGTCTTGCAAATATAATAATTGAACAAAACAAAATAATTAAAAGCGAAATTGGTTCTTACAAAATCTTGTAAAGAAAACGGTAAGTGAACAAAAATAAAAATTTAAGTTAATAAGAAGTGACTAATTCAAAAGAAGAACTGCTTGCAGATGGCCCTGAAATTTAAGCTTATATATTTTTATTATATATTTGTACAAAATACTGTCAATACAAATACCCTCTAAAAATCATTCAAATTTAGAATAAAATATAGAAAAGTAATGCTACATTTTATTTTTAGTACAGTTTATTTGCATTCTACGCATCTTATATCATCTTATATCAATTTAAAAAATAAATAATTTAATTTTATGTTTATATTTTCTAACTGTTTAACAAAATTAAAACTATAAACAAATTTAAGGTTAATGTAAAAAAATACACAACAATGTTTATATGTGCCATACAGGGTGATACGTGACTATAATAGGTGGTTTGGTTAGCGTTAGGTTGAAGATATAGCAAAATTGTACTCGTTAGATTAACCTGTCACTGTTAGTAATAACTATCGATCCATGGGTAAACTTAATTCATTATTGCGCGAGCAATAAGATGAGCGTACCGGTCAAACAAGGGTTATGATTGCCATAAAGCATTGTCATCGACGAATTAATTTAGCGTAACGTTGCCTGTCTAGCAGATTTACAACAAAATACAAAACATATTCCAACAAAGCCATATTAAAGCCTTTGTACCTCTTTTTGTATGGTTGTTACATAAATATTATGCAGTAAACGAAATCTATGTGGACTTAAGCTAACTTTATAATAATCAAGAACCATAATGCTCGTTGTATTTTGAAACTTAAGGATCAGAATAATTACTACAAGCAAATTTTAAAATTGTCTACTATGCCGACGTTTCAAAGGAATATATCCTGAGTAATAATAATAGTACATAGGTATACTATACATACGATACTAGTGGCTACTATACTATACATACGATACTAGTGGCATAAATCGTACATGTTTCTTTCTTATTTAAAACAGAAAAATATAATTTTTTTTCACACGCTAATAGTACAAGTTTAGATGTATAAAAATGTTAAATGAAAATTTTCGGATGTGGTCCAGATCAGATGATGCTGAGAATAATCATGATAAGGACTATTCAAACGATATGATATACATACAGTTTTTTTGGTACATTCAATGTATATCCGGTGCTCTTCCTTGTAGACGATGTCCCGTTGATCAGTGAGTCATCCTGGCACCTAGAAATCGTCTACAAGAAGTTACGATTCTTTTTCGGTACATTTCATTTATAACCGATACTTTTCCTCGTAACAATGACATCATCTACAAGAAGTTACGATTTTTTTTGGTACATTCGATTTATATACGATGTTCCTCTTTGTAGAGGATGTCGCGCCGACCTGTGAGTCATCCTGACACCTGAACATTGTCTACAGGAAGTCAGGAGTGTTATTCGGTATATCTCACGTTTGTGTAGTGTTATCCCTTGTAGACGAATTCGCGTCGATATGAGGGTAATCTCGGCACCTTGACATCGTCTACAAGAAGATACACGTTTTTTTTCAGTATATTCGATGTATATGGTGCTTTTCTTTGTAGATGATGTTCCTTCGATCAGGGGTCATCCTAGCACCTAGACATCGTCTAAAAATTCATCTACAGAAAGATGAAAGATACAGGGTTAAGACTTTCGTCATTATTAAACATAAATATTCTATAACAACGCCCGCATTACATATCTTATAATTTAATCATATTTTTCGATTTTAATTCTATGTATATATACTAACAATCAGCATTATATGTTTGAATTTTATAATGACAATAACTCAGCCAAACAATAACTCTTTTATAAATAGTTTTTATAATGGCGATGACTTAGACAAACAATTAGTATTATATATATTTGGACTATTTATATGTATATATTTATTACTGATAATTGCAATGACTCTGTCAGACAATTACTTGTATGTATAAAAATCTATGTATTTTTTATATTTTAATTTTATTTCATTAAAATCAATTCATTTTTGTGTCTATGTGTAAAAATCATTTGAACGTAGTGTCCAGGTATACAGGGTGGCCGATGAAGAGGTCTAGGTGGTGCGCTCCATGGTTTTTGGTGTCTAGGTGTAAAAATGATTCAAGGGCTGTGTCTAGGTGTACAAGGTGGCCGATGACGAAGTCTAGGTGGAGCGCTCAGTGATTTTTGGTGACTAGGTATAAAAATCATTCAAGGGCGGTGTCTAGGTGTATAGGGTGGCCGATGATAAGGTCTGGGTAGTTCGCACCGTGGTTTTTGGTGTCTAGGTGTAGATATAATTCGAGGGTGGTGTATATCAGAACAATCAGTGATTTCATGTTAGTGATAAAAATGTTACCAAAAAGCTGTGGTCGAAAGGTGCTAAAGATGCTTATATTTTATTTTTACTACGTTGAATATGAAATACTCAAAAACATTTACTAAAAAGGATTGAAATCTCTAAAAAAAATTAACTTTTAAAAAAGTAAAAGGTTAGGCGAGTTTAATATATTCCGCAACAAAATTACAGATAGAAAAGAACTGAGATCAATCAAACAAAGTCAAGTTTATTATATTTAATCGTAATGAAGCAAAGAACAACTCTCAAGATAATTACTACGTCACTTGCCATGCCCGTTTCATTGTACTTATAGTGTTTGTGTGACGTTCTAATATATATAAAAAGAAAATTTAGTTGTTCACCAATAAACAAAATGAAACGGGCATGGCAAGTCAATGCGCCCTAGGATGTGTTATTTCTCAAGGCGAAATAGGCAAAGACAGACCTATAGCTTATGCATCTAGATTATTGCAACCAGCTGAAATGAAATATGTGACGCATGAGAAAGAGGCTTTGGCAATTATGTATGCCATAAAAACTTTCAAGAGTTATATCTATGGTAATAAATTTGTAATTGTAACAGATCACAAGACATTGGTATAATTAAAATCAGCAGATAATAATTAAAGAGTACAAAGATAGAAATTAAAATTGTTAGACTATGAGTATGAAATTATATATAAAGCTGGGAAGCAAAATACGAATGCAGATGCATTGTCACGAAATCCAGTGGCAGAAGTTGGAATATGTGTTATAACTAAAGCTCAGAAAAAGCTACAAGAGAATAAATTAGCCAAAAATTGACCAATGAAAATCAATAAAAAAAGTTGATGATAAAAAACCGTAAACGAAGAAAAATTAACCTGAAGAATATAAGTGCGTGTGACGTTGAAAGGCAGGAAAGCAAACAGGAAAATGAAGTATACTCCAAAAACGCAATCCAATTCCAAAACGATAATATGATATATTTAATTAACAATTTGGGTGAATCACTAGATGAAAATACAGCAAAATTATTAAAAAATAGAAAAATTTATTGGGATGAAAATCTAGATAGTAATGAGATTGAGGTATTAGAAAATGGAAAGAATAACATTTTTATATTATGTGTAAATAAAGCTGAATCGGAAATAACAATTAAAACAAAGCTTATTAATTTATTTAAATTATTAAGAACTATATGTTTGCAAAAGAATGATAGGATATTTAGTGTATCGAAAGAAATGAAAATAACAAATATAAGTTGGGAGAAAATTGAAGAAATTTTAAAAGATATTTTTAAGGATACGAATATTAAAGTTATTATTTGTTTTAATAATATAGTTTATATAGAAATTGATAAAAGAGATAAAATATTCGAAATGTTACACGCGACTAAAATAGGGGGACACTCTGGTATTAATTGAACGTATAATAGGATTAAAAATAAGTATTATTCGAAAAATTTAAAAGTGGTATTCAAAAATGAATACAAAGATAAGAGGAGTGTCAAAGTAATAAGCTGAAAAGAATGAAAACTAAACAACCTATGACTATCATCGACACGCCTTTAAAAACGTTTGATAAAATTGCTATGGACATAGTCAGACCGGTAAATGTTACTAAAAATAACAATAAATATATTTTATTTATACAAGATCAATTAACGAAATTCATAGTAATTATATCTTTGATATAACGAGCGTTCACGCGAGCGTCAGGCAATCAATTAAAGCTTTTGGGCCAGATAGGGCGTGTCACACCGAAATTTTTATTTAATTATATGTACCAAAAATCATTTCAAGGGTTGTTGTTTATGTATAAGCGTTTTGAAAATTTGTTTGTTACGGTAAAAAGTTTGTTGCATAGAATTCGAGTTAGAGCCAAAAACCGTTTTTAGCGATTTTTGAATGTGACCACATTCTGCGTATACATGCAGGATCGAGCCCAAAATAAATTTGGCACCGTACTATAAAATTTAGTAACGAAATTAAAAGAAATTACAATAATTGCTCGAGAAATTTTGATTAATTCAAAAATGAAATTGAAAGAATATTATGATGTTACGTAAATCCAATAGAACTAAAAATAGGCGATAAGGTATGGTTGATAAAGTATTAAAGAAAAGAAATGCACAGGTGCAGCATATTCAGATAGTTTTAGTTCATGGAGTGATGTTTTAGTACAGGGACTTATAAAAATTACAGTTTTAAAGGAATATGCAGATGTAAGTTTAGATAATGATAAAATAAGATTAAGTTTAGGGACAGTATGTAAATTCTCGGAGCAGCATTGTATTGATATACAAGCTAGCCATATGTTTTGGTCAGTAATAAATACTGATAGTTGTTTCAAAAATAAGTATGACATACTATATGGAGGAGTAGCTACAAAATTAATTTCACAAAATCATGAGACAGTTTATACAATAAGTACTAATGAAATATAATTCGCGTTATCCATCAGAGAAAAGATTAATATTTGCGGTAGGATTTTATATAAAACAGAACATCCGAAATTATTCATCTTCGAAGAAATTGATAATCAGTTATTCTTTCGGGAAGATATGCTTAATTTGAAGCCTATAGATAATTTTGATCTTTTTACATATGTAAATTCAAAATTTGTATACATAGAAAAAAATTTTAGGGTGTCAGTTTAGAAATTTATATTTAAATATGCTAAAAGAAGAATGTTAATTAGAAGGAAACGTTATTCAGAATTTCTTGTTTCTCGCATCCATTTCACCCGATGAATTCGCCTACAACATGATGCAAAAACTTGGGTATATTTTTGGAGGGTAGTATGAGCCCTACCATCTGCACTCTGATTAGAGTTAAGGTAGGAAAGGGATAGACGTAGTAAGTTAATGATTGAACACTTGCTACTAAATCAATGATAAATTATATTAAAGTATTAACAAGAGACCGAAAGGTCTGTTCCGATCGGCGGCCAGGCCGAAACTGATAAGCGCTAGAGCCCAAGCTCGCCTCGCGCTCGTCATGGCGTGGTAGTCCGCCAATTAAGTGCACGCCAGTCGAAGTAAAGATTTATCATACTGACTATTGTTATATACAACTGACAGTCTCATTAGGAAACAAAACAATGTTGCTTACGCCAAAAACCCATGTACTGTTAGAGAAAGGTACGCAGATAAACTGCAACTCTATTGTACCTTAATATTTTTAAATTGGCGATAATTGGATAATACTCATGCCGGCGCCAAGAAAAAGCAATAACATCATCAAGACTTTGAAACCGTCAACCAAAATTGCATGGCTACCAGAAAAATTGAGTTAATTGGCAACCAGTGGAATTTATTGATAAGAAGATCTTTAAAAACTACAGCAGCATATAATGTTTCCAATGGAAAGAACATCCTTACTTAACACGATAGCCAAAGAAATGCAAGGAGAAGAAGCAGTTCAAGGAGGTCTAATAGCCAATCTATTAACCAAAAATACGTTGATGAATATTGCTGAAAGCACCTGGAATCGATTTATAGACAAACTGGTCAAATTTGAATCAATCAGCTCAGCAATAATAATGTTATTTTTTATCATCCATATCTGCAAATTGACAATAGATATTATAATACGAGAATATACATTACATGCAATGTATGGATGGACGCTTCATCTGCTAGGAGCTATATTCAGCTCTATTACACATTTATGAATTGTAATAAAAAGAAACGATACGATAGTAAATGACGATAAAAGGCGGACACCAACGACAAATTCTCCAGATATCTAGCTACAAGAAATAGTGATAAAAAATCCTATTAGCCCGAAGAAAGAAATATCCCCTGCTATTCCTATCCATCCACCCAATTCAAAGACCTATACAAATCAACCAATAGAATCAAAAGTAAAATCTAAACCAGAATCGAATATATCATTATTTTCATTAAAGCCATTCTAGAATAGGCAGCTTTAATTATAATTGGTAAATATTCACAAACCCTTTACTGTTATTCTACGTAAATAATATGACATCTATATTAATATGTTTGATATATTGGTAGGACCTTAATAGATTAGGGTATAATATAAATTTCTTTTCTAATTTTAAATAAACTAATGTTCTTTGTCATTTAAGTTATGTAATCACTAAGAATAGTAGATTTAATAATGTTAATGTTGATAATAAATTAAACAAAACAATACGAGCAGAAACAACTACGTCAGAATTCAAATCGATTATTCTAGGATTTAATGAAAAGTAAAGGATGTTGCTAAGAACTAAATGAGTTGAGTAATTGAATAATCAAAATTGTTTGTTAATCTATTGTAAAATTAAGTTGCTACTATACCAATAGGCAACCAGCTTGTTTGAGGGGTGATACGTCCTGAGACGTATTGTAATATTTAGCAATAAGCCCGTAAGCACGAAAATGATGAGTACGTACAATAAGTAGCTCAGCGGAGTTAACGAATACATCCGATTACGAGGCGTTGAACACTCTACATTTGTTACTTAAGCTGGACTCTGTTACGACACTCCAGGCTGTCGACAGAGCTACAAGTAATTTAAGTCGCGATATCGATCTTACAGTATAAAAAATAAAGTCCTAATTGAAACTAGCATTAAAATAATATTTAATCATTCGATGTGTCATTATTAAATATACTGTTAAAGATTAGATGTATCTTCGATGATAATTAATTTTTGTAGAACGTTTTTGAAATAGTTGCATTAGATTGTCGGATTGAAAAATATCAACTAATCAAAAAGCACGATTTTAAAAATGTTTCATAAGAATTAACTATACTGCCGAGTGTAAATGAATCTATTTAATACAACCAACATTTTATAATAGTAGTTATATCTACTAGTTTTAATACATGTATATTTAAATAACGTATTACTATTTAAAAATTGTATTATTTAATTATAATAACATACTAAATAAGCGTATCTTAGAATTTTAAGTTAATGTAATAGGGTATATATATATATATATATATATATATATATATATATATATATACACATATTTAAAGCCTGTGGCAAAGCTTATGAATTGCTTGGAGCATTCCTAAAAAATCACAAAAATAGTAAACATCAAAAAAAAGAAAGTCACCGTTGGAGAAAATTGTTCCTTAATGTCCATCATTGACTAAAAATTCAAAGCTTAGTAATAAATTATTTAAATACATGTTTGCTTATAGAAATAAATTGCGTCACTTGGATCATTGCCAAAAAAATCATAAATATTGATTTTATTGTTACAAATATTCCTACGGAAGTCGAGAAATCGTAAATATATGTCTCTTGCAAAAAATTATAACATGAATCATACATGTAACGCCCCGTACAAGCTCCGCAAAAAACTATACAGAATAAAAACTAAAATATATTGAATACATTTTTAGATTTTACGCGAGTATCGCGCTCCCCCATTTTCGATTAGGATGAGGCCGCACTTCAGCTGACAGCGCAACTTCAGCAGCGCCACGAGCCAGCGAGCGGCGGTAGCAGCAACACCGAAAGAAGAGGGAGAGCGCGCAACACACCATATATATATATATATATATATATATACAGGGTGTCTGAAAAGTTCCGAAACGGCATGATAACATCCGAACTAACAAAGGTAAAAAAAAATAAAAACACATGGTTGTTAGGATTTTTTCCCAGCTATCCGATGGGAACCATAAATTTGGCCTTGACGGTCCTTTCAAGGTCATTTGAAGGTCAAATCGATTTTTTTAAATAGGACATCC
>QLYP01000706.1:9446-44896 GCA_016647725.1 Nasonia giraulti
GCACGTGCGTTCGAGCTCGGGGCCGGTATGGAGTAGACAGCGAAAGAAAGAGAGAGAGAGAGAGAGAGAGAGAGAGTCGCGCTCGGGTCTGCTTGAGTAAAAGGGGGAGGGCTGGCATCGTATGCGTGATATAGCTTTTGTTTAAAAATTATTTATAATTATTTATAAATAAACAAAAGCCACCCATCGATGACAGACTGTTTATGACAGTAGCGGTCGTAAATCATGTTAACCTTATGACATCGTATGCGTGATATAGCTTTTGTTTAAAAATTATTTATAATTATTTATAAATAAACAAAAGTCACCCATCGATGACAAACTGTTTATGACAGTAGCGGTCGTAAATCATGTTTATTAACCTTATCAGCTACTGTTGATATAAACATGGGCTTCTGTTTACATAAACAACTGGCGCCAGCCACGGGACTGGTGACGTCACCTAGGCCACGCCCAGTCTCTCCATACCAGCCCATATACTACTGCTTCGTAATGGAATCCCTTAAAGTCAACTGACAAAAATCTCAAAGCACCGAGATCGATGTAGATCGTTTTATGGGCTTCTTTTCTGAGCATTACTAATTCTCGCTCAGCTTGACCTGTAGTTATTTTGACAAATATTGAAAGAGTTTATAATGCGTGTGGCAGTTGGTTTCACAGATCAGCATTTAGGAACAGAAGTTTATAATTCTTCAAATGATACTCTCTTACATACAGTTGCTGCAAGTGTAGCATTTGGTTTGAAGAATTCACGTTTAGAGCAGTGCAGTTATAAACTGTCGCTTGTCTCCATTCAATGCGTCATTGTAATTTTTGAATAGATAACGCTTCTATAAAGAATCTCAGGGCATTGGGTAGCTATAATTTGAAGAAATTTCGTTTTAGAGCTTTGATTCTTGCTCTCGCTCGCCTTCCTCCGATTTGCCGACATACTCTCTTTTTAAAAATACTCGTATAAGAAGTCTCGAAGCGTGGGGTATCTAGATTAAAGAATTTTCGTTTTGGAGTTTTGCTTTTTGCTCTAGCTCGCCTTCCTCCGATTTGCTGACGTACTCTCTTAAAAATGCTCGTATAAGAAGTCTCGGTGTGTGGGGCATCTAGATTTAAGAGTTTTTGTTCTAGAGCTTTAATATTAGCTCTCGCTTGTCTTCCTCCGATTTGCCGACGTATTTTTGAAAAGGAGTCTTTGAGCGTGGGGTATCTAGATTTAAGGGTTTTTATTTTAGAGGCTCGCTCTAACTCACCTTCCTCCGATTTGCCGACGTACTCTCTTTTTAAAAATGCTCGTATACGAAGTCTCGGGGCGTGGGGTAGCTAGATTTAAGAATTTTCGTTTTGGAGCTTTGCTGCTTGCTCTAGCTTGCCTTTCTTCGATTTGCTGACGTACTTGCTTTTAAAAAATGTTTCTTTTAAGGAGCCTTGAAGTGTGGGGTAGTTAGTTTTAAGGGTTTTAGTTTTAGAGGCTTGCTCCTGCTCGCCTTCCTTTTATTTGCCAAATAAGTCTAACTTGTTATTAAAAATATTCTCGTGTTTACGGTCTCGGAGCTTGGGCTAGCTCGTTTTAAGGGTATTTGTTTTGGAGCTTTACTTCTCGCTCTCGCTCACCTTCCTCCGGTTTGCCAAAGTATAACTCGTTATTAAAAATATTCTTGTGTTTATAGTTTTCAAATACAACAAATCTCAATAGTGGTGCATGGTTTACACTTGTAATAAGGACGAACTGAATCTTCTGGTCAATCCACTACTCCGATGAAACTCGATAAGTCGAAGATGCTATAATGATATAATATAATTATACTATTATGCTTTCTCCCGCAATCCTTAATATCATATTGATTGATCTATTATATATTATTATCGTAAGTCATGAAGAGAGCGTTAAACGATTATATATATGTATGCTGACTTGCCATTCTGCAAAGCGCAAACGCATATAATGATGACGAAGAAGCACAATAAAAATCGAGAATTCTCCCATTCTCTTTTAAAGCTGTATTGAAGAAAATGAAAGCTATTATTATTATTATACAATTAATCACATTATTATATTACTATGCGTGTTTGCGCGACAGGAGAGTTTCTGGGTTGAAGCAATGGCAAGGCATCGTGTTTTTAAAAACGACCGATGAAAAAAATTATTAAATGAAAATAATGAATAAACGACAAAATATAATAATTATGTACATTAGACTTATTTCATGGAAAATAATTGCTAACAATCTTTTTCAATTGTGTACATTCATAATTATTTTTAGCCATAAATTATATATAAATATAAATGTACGGATCATATGCGCATTGTAATGAATTTACGCAATCTCAATGACATGATGTATATTTATATTATTTATAGAGGAGACGACGCAGAAAATCAAAAAAGTGATCACGGGCTGTCTTCACTCGAAGAAATGCTTGAAAAAAAATTCAAGGGTAGGAAAATCTTCGTCAGAATGCCTAGTTTCCGAATCCGTTTCCCTCGAAACCCGCGGACGTCTATAGTTTTTGTCCCACCTCAAAACCTGACCTCATTTTTAGAATGTCCTTTTTCGATTTTACCGATAATAAGTTAGATCGTTGTATTTTACATTTTTAACCATAATAAATGAGATGTGGGCACAGTATTTACTAGCGTGCACGTATATACTATATATAACAAATATATATATATATATATGTAGGTCGTTCATGGTCAAATCAAAGATCAAAAATTTGTTACTTCTTCAACCTACGGTAAATATGTTCCAGAAACAGTTTCCAGTGCACCTGAATTTTTTCAGATTTTTAAATTACTTTTTACCAAAATGGTAGGGAGCCAAAGATGTCAATTTTGGCAATAATTGGGTTTTCAGCACTAATTAATTAATTCATAACTCTTCAGGGAAGCATTTTTCACTATAAACATAAATATACTTTTTTTGTAAAATTTTCTGAATTTTTCAATAAAAGTACCCTTAATGTCATATATATATATATATATGTGTGTGTGTTGAGGCTAGCTTATTTTCATTTTAAACCTTAAAATATGAAAACCTAAATGTTTGATCCGGACTCCGACAACCTCAATACAGTATCCGCATAGTTTTAGTTAAAATTTCATACCTTACGAACTACAAATCATTGAAAATAGGTAAAAAAAATGCGAAAATTGCTTGAAACCTAAACTTTAACCAGCCAGAACCCGAAGCCAAATGAAGGGATCGCGTTAAAATTTTTTTGGAAGTCAGGTACAACATATAGAACATGTATATAACAGTTTAGGCAAAATTAAAAATTTTAATATCTTCGATTTTACAGCGAACCACCCATATATATATATATATATATATATATATATATATATCAAACATTGTTTACTTTCTTAATATTTCAGAGTTTAAACACTTTGAATAAATAAAAATTTTGTCGTAATTAAACTTTTCCGACGTTTTAAGATTTATACACTATTGAATAATCTTATGTTATATGTTCTTAACATTTTACGTAAGGACTTACTCAAGACCTAAAAGCAGATATTGCTTAAGATTATATCCATGATTTTATCAATTATTTTGAATCACAAACTGACATAAGATCTTACATAAGATCTTGAGTAAAATATTGAAAAAAAACTTATTTTCTGCGATGGTAACCAGATCTTACATAGGATCTTGTGTAAATTGTTTTATAAATTCGCTGTTGAAGATAAATGTTCCTATATATGATCTTAGGCTAGATCTAATGCAATATATGATATATTATTGGTTAGGAAATTATTAATGAATGAAGGACATTTCAAAATTGTACAAGTATAAAATCCATATAATAAAATAAAGTTTTAAATTTTAACTACAATCATTAACGAAAATAATATGGTACATGATGTTCTGTAGGCAACAGTAACCTATATTGTATCTTTTGAATTCTTATGATCTATTTTTTATCTACCTGGTCAACTTTCGGATTCATCTTCTGATTCATATTCTGACTCATCTTCTGATTCATATCTTAATTCATCTTCTGATTCATGAGAATCAGAATCCGTATCTTGAGTATGTGATGGTATAATAATTAAATTTTCCATATCTTCAGATGAGCATTTGTGTTTTTTATGAGATGTTGGACTTGACAATGTTATAAAAGGATCTGAATTAATGAGTAACCTTTTGAACATGTCTGTGTTTGTATTTACCCTAATGCAAAAGAAACAATAAAAATTTACTTTAATAATTTTCTAAAAAAGCTGTAGAATACTTAAAATTATATATGATTTGAATTATATACCGAGAAGTTTTCCTTGAAAATCTATCTCTGAAGCGTTTTATAAGTTTGTGGTTGCTTTCTTGTGCCTCCTCTGACATCATTCCAATTGGTAACGCAAAGTTGTCAATAATCGCATGTCCGTGAATCAAAATAACATGCATCGAAGGTGGCATATTATACCAGTTGTATTTATTTATATACAATTTTGCGGTTTGAAAACAATACTCTTTGAAGGCAGCTGTATTAATTCTATTACTACTTGATATAGTGCCCAAAATGGTTTGAAACTTTTTCAATAAGACGATGTCAAATTCTAAAAGAGTTTTAATATATTTTAGTGCTATCAACATACAATTTCTTAACGTTTTTTGGTAAAAAAACTATATTTTATTTATATTTTAATTGTTAAATTAAAATGCTTCATTTTAATCAGTGTCTTACTCTCAAAAATAAATGATAATCATTCCATTTGTTACAAGATTGGTCGTTGTAACAATCTAATTCTCGCTCACAAGTTGGTTGTTTATTTTCCCGCGCGATCTTTACATATGGATAAATTGTTAACTTCGAAAAATAAAAATTAAGAACATATGACAAAAGTGACTTAAGCACGTTTGAAGTCACAATTAATTTGTTAACAAACGATGCACTGGCTCAAAATGATTTTGAATGCGTTTATGTTTAAACTTCCGTAGTAACATTAGTAATATTGTTTACTAACTACTTACCAGTTATATTTGAAACAATATCAGGGTTATTAAAAAATGTTCTAGCTGTGTTTCCGTCATTTGTATTTCCAAAGTTTTGAGTAGGAGCATCAACCAATATACCTAACTGACTTAATAGTTCATCTTGTATTATTTTTTCCTTTTATTGATAATACCCTGTTCTTATTTTGGAACCTACGATAAGAAAAAAAAGGTAAAATGACATATATTAATCTATTTACATAGAACTAGTAATATTGTTCGTATTTATAAAAGTGCAAGATATACTAGTAAATTATAATGTCAAAAAGCTAAAAATTTATAAATTTCATGAATTTCTAAGCTTAGAATCATTAACGCTATAACATTCATACAAGAAAAAACTAAGGTATCGTTTAATGAAATCTGTTTTTAAATTATTTGATTTTGCAACTATTACACTATTACTCTTTTATTTACTGTTTCTATCTTGACAGATTTTTCGTCTTAATATTTACTCAAAATTAATGTTTGGATTATAGAGCTACCAAATAATCATATTCATGTACTTACACGCCACTTTTTAATGTCTAAGCGGTATGATATATGCAGTACCAATTCCATAAATCGGATTCGAGCATGCAACACAGAAAATCCGTAGTTTAATGCGTTATCATTAATTTTTCTTTGTACTACATTTTCCAAACTATTCAGTTCTGATATAGTAGCACTACAGACAAAACATCTTTGACTTGACGATCTATTCAGTGCATTGCAAATCTAAAATTATTATTATATTTTTATATAGATATTTAAATTATTTTCGATAAAATATATTTAGATGAAAATGAAGTTGATTTTGTAAAGTTTACAACCCAACATGTTTAAACTAATTGGGTAGAGTAACGTGGATTATCTACCTATCCATGCTGGTAAATATTGATTCTACTTTAATTTAACGAGGATATCTGCATAGGCTATTCACTTAAATTTTCAAATAATATTAAAGCGGGGTTGATAATAAAAAACAAGGAGCTTTTAAGGTACAAAATAGTTCATATTGATTGTACCATCTAAATGGTACTGTGCAAATTCAACGACGAATCAATTGTCTCACCAAGTTATAGACTTGTTATAATTAAATATTCTCAGAAATTAATGCAAAGAATTCATGTAGATTAATTTAGTCAGATAATTCATGCAAATATCCACGTTGAATCAATGTGAATGAACATGGATATATAAGATAATTAAGAAAATTATTTGCCATGTACACACCTTGCTATCTATCATCGTAAGCTTTAAATCGTAGGATATTGAGCATCCTGTAGTTTCAAAGTTTTTTAGCTCTGAAATTTGCTTTTTCATATCTTGTTCTTCTTGGATACATGAAACATCCGTTTCTTTTTCGAACATAATTTTGATTGGTCGACAAAACTTTGGTGAAGATGAACTTTTATTTTCCCAATATACTACGTTACTTTCCATATCATATAATTTTAGAGGCACGAATGATGAACAAAAAATACTATTGAATTTTGCATCTTTGTCTTCAGCCTTTTGCTTATAAAGGTTAGCGTTTGTCCCGTCAAAACCATATTTACCAAGAAATACTAATTTTTTTGTAGCCGTTCGATCAAATTTGAGATTTAAATAATTTAATAATCGTTTTAGTGAATGACTTAGTAAGTTTTTTAGATAAACTTCACATTTTGTTTCCGTAACTATTAAATCATTCGGATAAGACTCATTTTTAGCTTCTCTAACCTAAATAAAACAATTATATTTTGCGGGATAAGGCCGGAATGAAAATTATATTTGAATTTATTTTTGTTCCCTAGGTGAAAATATATTTACCTAAAAAAGCTAATGAAAGCTAATAAATTTTATTAACAATTATGTGAATAATATTATTTTCACCAGGGTCTCCCAAAGAAAGATCTTTAAATCAATATTTTTTTATGTAAAAAAAATAGTTTGGCCCAAGCTGAACGAATCTGTTTCTCTTAAAAATTTTGCAAAAGTACGCGTATTATTGATATTTACAAATATCAAAAAAGATCACTCGATTGCAAAGTAACAAATAAATAATCAAGTTTAATTTGATATTATAAAAAACCAATATCTAAAATTAATAAAATTGTAATCTTGTAATTTGATTTATCAGAGCCTGCAGATTTTTCAGACAGCATAGGCACTACAACTATTTATTTAAAAATCTTACCTCGTTATAAGGTGGCAAAAAATCGTGACCATATTCTAGTGCAACATCTCTTATTGTTTGATAAACTTGTTTAGATAAATTAGTATCGATCATTAATGACAAAGCTCTTTCTTATACGCGTTTTCAATATTTATTGCATAATAAGGATCAACTATCTTAGAAATGAATCTGACACCAGGCGAATTATTGTCCAACTTTAATTTTTTTTCGCTGTTTCATAAACTTCTTCAGCGCTTAACTGACCACACAAAGCTGTAGTTCGTCGTCTTTTTGTTGCTTATGACGTCTTATTAAATGAAACTTTATATTTTTGTTCAGTCGTTTGTATACCTTCAAAAAATATATAGAAATAAAATATTTTACAATATTATAACATCATAATGTTTAGCCTTCAAATATAAAACTACTTTTAGATAAATTAATAAAAACAAAAATCAAGTTAACGATAAAAAATGTCAGTTTTTTAAATAATCATAATATACTGATGAATATATCTTACCTGCTTTAGTAGCATTTTTCTCAATTTGCACTAAATTAAATTCGACATCTTGTTTAAGCCATTCAGTATATGTATTTTCGAAAACACTATAATTTCTTTTATTTTTTGGGAGAGTAGATAATCTACGCTTAACATTGTTGAAGAAATTTTTCCATAATATTAAAGAGACTTCAGTCTTTTCCTTCTTTTAGAGCTATTACTTCTATTGTGATAAGCTATCTAATTTAGCCTTTTTGTGCCTTTCAGAGTTCGCACTCTTCGTCAAAACGTGGTTTGCTCTTTGGCTTTTTCTTTTTACCCAGTACTGTGTTCGCGGACTCTTTTACCGTTTTTTCGATGTCCCCCCATAAGCTATTCGGTTCGTCATTCCCCTCCGGCGATGTGTTTGCTTCTTCAAGTGCCTGAAACCTGTTATTAATTTCTATCTGGTACCTAATTAATTCTGTTCTATCTCGTAGCTTTTCAATATTAAAGCTTTCTACCTTGTTTGTTCGCTTACTATCTTGATTCGCTACTGATCTAGCTCTTAATTCGGCTACTACTAGGAAGTGGTCCGAGGCGCTATCTGCCCCTCTATAAACCCTTATGTCGAGAACATTAATATGACGTCTCTTTTCAATGAGGAAATGATCAATTTGGTTCTGTGTGGCTGTCTTTCCGACTTTGACGAGGACAGTGTCAACTCGTCGTCAGACACACTACGGTTTCATTCTCGCATCCTAACGCCCCCCTGCAAGGCAGCGTTCTACACATCCCCTTTCGGGGCAGTTGTCATCGCTCCCGCATCCTCCTCGGCAGCAGGATTTTTATCCATTTTTTAATGGGTGATGAAAGAGATAGATTAAGAGATAAGAGATAATGTGAAGTGTTTTTTGTTGTGGTGCTTGCGTAGTGTTTCTAGATGAATGCGTTCGACAGTGTGGGCTCATCACACCCACGCCTGTTCCTATCGGTTGTCCGCGACTGCTTATTCAATTTATTCGCAGCTAACTTCTTTCTCAGGGGTGGTCCTCTATCCGCAACCTGAGGACGCGCTGTGTAGTGGTGATAGGCACCCACCCGTCCGATCTGGACGACAAGGCCCAAGACCCGCTTAGGGTAGCGGCATTGTAACAGGTTTTGTAACCGTTATACAACTTTTATTCCCTCGATGCTGAAAACAAATTTGGATATATTTGTCGTTGGATATATTTAGCAAAATTTTGACGACCTATCAAAGGATTTAAGGATAAACAAATTTTAACTTTATATATTATAAGAGATGGGAGACGTTAGCTTTTAATGTGTAACGACGTCAAGAGAGTTGATTAAAAAAAAGGCGATTTAACGAGATATATATGAAGAAAAGGTCATCACACCCGTACGGAATATAAAAGAAAAATTACCTTTAGAAATCTACTAGCGTATAAAGATATTCTATTAATATACAAAATATTATTATATTAAAATGGATTATGTCCACACATCCAAGATTTATAAATTATAATGTATAATGTCCACTGTGCTGCATTCAATAGACTGCCCAGAGCCTACCTGACCTAAGGACCAAAGGCAGAATCACTTGCATCTAATAAAGTCTTGAAAATGCTTCTACTAATACGTATATTTCAATACTGCACACATACGTACTCATGCAATGCTCAACGAAATCATCGTTATATGTATATTTAACATTCTGATCGCATTTATTTCGATAATTACATACACATATATACTTATACTTTTCATCCCGTGAATTATTATACCAAATAAAGAGCTGCTTATTCAGCGACGTAGAGTAAATTTTTAAGTAAAATAGAAAAGAAATAGCATACTATTATTATTGAAATGACTTTCCACTACCTGGTATCCCGGACCTCTCTTATATTATAAAAATACATCAATATAAAATCAAATCTTTATTTGTATCTGCTGTCAAAATTCAGAAGTAGATCAGTAAATAATCATCGCTCTTCTCAAAAATTAAAATCTTCTACGCGCACAAGACCAAGAAGAGTCGTGACCGTTTCAAAGTGAGAGCAAAATCAAATTGTGAACAAAGTATCAGTATCGAAATCAATAAAATTTTATTTTTCTCTCACTTGAAAACTATCATACCTAGAAGGCTAAAATTTTGCAACTTAATTTGTATTGGCATGTTGAAACAGTATATTAAGTATATTATTCATTCTAGCTAATATGAATTCGACTTTCCTGTACAGAGCTACCTGCATTTTTTTGACGCCGGAGCCATAGGGTTCAGGGTGTAAAGCCAAACCAAGACTGTTGAGTAAAAACTGATGTGGCAGTCTGTTTCTAAATAATTGAACAAGTCTTAATGCAAAAAAGCCGTCATCCACCTTTAATATCATGGATTTAGCATGATTATGAGAGATTTGGTGGTTGAGAGTAACTGGCTCGCATACTGATGAGATTGAAATACCTGTGCAAACTTCATCATTGGTGACTTTGAGTGCATCGATGACACTTTTTACACAGTACTTGCACTTACACAACACAAAGTCAGTCAGTACCGCATACTTATGTACATACTTTCATATATGAGTGTATGCATGTGTAGGGTAGGTTTTCACTATTATTGTGTACCTTAAAAATTATAACATTGTAGATGAATTTATAGGGTATATATATTCATCAATTTATGAATACTTTCAAACAATGTCAATGCAGAGCAGGATCATTGGTGTGAAAAGTAAGGTTATATGAACAAATCATAATCCAGAAATCATGTCTGATTTATCAGGGTTTTCATCTAGATTCTACTCTGGAAACCTGCTAGATTTGAAAAATCTCGATAGCTTTCAGGTACATTCTCGGGAACGCTGCTACCAGGGTCCTACTATATTATCTCTGTGAGCTCCTCAAAAAAGTAAAATAATGAATTTTTTAAATTATATCATACATTTATATTTAAATAATATCGTGACTGCGTCTATAATATAATAAATTGTGTGTTAATACGGAGGAAAAGTGATGAGGATCAGGTAAAAATGTGAGACAACGTTTTTTATATAATCTTAAAAATAGTTTTATTTAAAATCGGATTATCAATGATATAATATTAGTTACAAAAATCTTCATTGTATACATTTTTTTTATTAGGCACTTCGTTGCCTACATCTCTTTCATATGTTGTAAATTTAATGTTCGCGTGCGCACATGCGCATTATCGATCGGTATTGTAATCATACCATCATAAGAAATTCAACTGAACAAATTTAACTGAGTTTAATAAAACTCAAACCCCAAACCCGCAGCCTATATATATATATATATATATATATATATAGCGAGGCCGCTCGTCGGTCCACCGAAATCCGTAAGTACGTTAATTAAGTTCCCAATACTTATCCATTCCAACTTTGAGAAAACGTCAGTCCCAAGAATAAATATGCGAGTTTAGTGCTGCGTGATCAGGGCAGATGACGCCACACCTGTTACGCTGATAGGGTTTTTCGCGGTTGTGGTAGCCCACGTGTATCATGTTCGTAATGTCGTCTATACTCATTGAGCCGCAGAACTTGCAGGTCAACTTGTCGTCCGAGAATGACGAAGGACTAGCCTTCGGTTTCTCTGCGTCACGCTGAACCTCCTCCTGGGGTTCCTAGTCGAATTTACATGGAACAAAGTCGCTCTCTACTCTTAAGGGACGTCCCTTGCGACTTCTGCGGCGGCTTTCTTTTTGAAGCGGTAGAACTGCAGGAGCAGCGGCAGCAGTTTCGCGCGGTTTGCAAGCTCTGCTACTCCTGGTCTTACTCGGAGCAATCTTCTTCGGTATACGTGCTCTCCTGCTCTTGGTCTTACGGCTCGCCTTCTTTTTGGTCGCCGAGGCCTTCTTTGAGTTCATGTGGGCGTCTACCACCATTAGGGCATTGTAAAGACAGTCCTCTGGCCCTCCTAAGCTCCTGTATGTGACTCCGGCCGGCCTAGCAATTCCGTTTTCTTCTTCATAACGTTCCACTTTTCTAGCGATGAATTTCTTGAACGTCAGATAAAACTGGCGTTTGACTCTATCGAGCGCCTCCTGCTCCTGCTGATACAGGACCTGTTGTTCTTCTTCCCACGACAGTTGCCTTCGACTCAGCAGTAAGGTCTCAAAAAAGTTTATAGGCCCCAACAACTGCTCCTGGTCGCCTTGCATTCTAATGGCATTAAGCCATTGCGCAACGGTGGCTTTAAAGCCGCTGCTCGGGTGCTCAGTTTCCGCGTCGATAATCTGAGGATTCGATTCATCCACCCCCTCTTTGACGTCCTCTTCTGCATTCATACTGCACCGATCGACGAGAACCTCCAACGAGGCGTGGCAGCTTTGCTCGGAGCCAGCTGGCGAGACCTCGACCTCCTCGACGCTCTCCACGTCCTGTAAAACAAATTCAACCGTCAGTTACTTAGTCGATGATACGCGAATAGATAAATTAATTTCTACGCAGGGACAGGAGATTGCGAGGATGCGAAGGATGAAGAAGCAGAAAATACACGGGGGCAGAAAAAGGATCGGCAATTATAGAAAAAATTACTCACCCTCATTTTTTCGTAGATACTCCTGGCGGACAAGCTCACCGCCTGATTGTAGTTATCCTATTGCCACTGCAGTGGCTGCTTCTGCTCTGGGAGGCGTTGGGGGTTCGCTGATTTCCTCGGCGCTCTCTGTTTCTTCGGAGCTTTCGGCGGATCGTTGTCGCCGACGTTATTGCTTTTGAGCACTTTGAGCTCCTCTTGGCTCTTGACCGTTTTATCGAAATGTCTTCGTTGGACTGCTCTTTGTTGTGTCTTAAACTTAAGTTGAGCGGCTGCGCCTTGCCCTGGACAGCACTCGTGATAACAGTATATTGTTGGCTGCAAGAAAAATTCCACATTATTGACACCGTCGTACGTGATAGTTTTTTATTCTTCAAAAGAGTTACTCACGGCAACCGCAAAAACACCCTTTTTCTATTCGGAAAGAGACGGCTCTTCATGAATGAAATCGCAAATAATGCTACCTGCATCGACGACCCCTCGTTGCGTGGGTTTTACCGGCGACCTACTCCCCTCTCCGGTCACGTGTTTCGTGCGCACGCGCATGAGACCCGCATCAGGCAAAGAACATTTGTTTTGAATTTTCTCCCCCACTCGCTCGACTCGGAAGTTTTCTGCTATACAGCGTGACTCCCTTTTTCACCGATTAAAGAGCACCCGCAGCTCGTCTGAACGGTAAACAAAGTAGACTCGAAAAGAGACTTGTTCGCGGTCAATCGTCCGGGCTTCTGTTTTTCGGATTTCGCGCGCGATAACCGAGAGAAGCAGGAGATTATGAAAAAAAGCCGTACCCTATGAAAACGATTTCGAGGCAATTGAAAACGAAGGATTGTATTCGTAACAAAAATTATTCGAATTGATCGCGTGCTATAAAAAAATTCAAACTACGACTCGAAAAGCAAACACAAAAACGCGGAAAAGGTCAGAAAATTAAGAACACAAAAAAATACAGTCGCGCTGGATTGCGAAAAATCTATTGACACGGGGAATTTGCTGCTGAAAATCTTAAATTTCCCGCCAAGCCGAGCCAGTGCTCCCGACGCGCAACGCACACGCAATGCCAATTTAATTATGAAAAAACTCTTGAGCGTCGTTTCGTTGTGTGTCTGCGCGGCGGGCTGTTTGACGCCGAACATATTTATATGCAAACGTCTAAGCACTGTTGTAACAATGCTACAACAATAACTTGTTTTGCACGGAAGACAGAGCGACGCTTACAAATCAGTAGCGGCAACTCTCTTTCTCTTTTTTCGAATTCCTACAGCGGCACTACTTGTACAATCCACAGTGAAAATACTCGAAAAATTCAACCTATTCCTCCTCGACGAGCCTCTATAATCCAGCCTCCATGTAACTCGTATCCTCGTATTATCGTATACTCGAGTACGTAAAAACTCACTCGAATCGACAGCAGCAGCACCCACAGAACACGAAACGTTTCTCAAACGTTTTGCGCTATGCGCGGGCAATGCAAATCTGAGCAACGCACAAGAGCCGCCGCAAGCGTTACGTCCTAGTACGACGGACCTATAGAAAAGAAAAAAATGTACACCGCGGCTGTACGCAAGTATACCAAAAGCTTCTTACGCGCTACCCACGCAATCGCTTTTTTCTGGTTCCGTGATTACTTCACGTTTATACCGTTTGATCTATCTGTCTCCCTCTCCCTATTTTCCCCGGAGTATACTCGGCCGACGCGATTCTTAACTCAACCCTGCGACACGCTTTACCTACGGGCACTCGCCCAGACAGTTTCTTACATGAATAGCGCTGACGTGTTGCAGGAAAATTCCAAGAATCCGCGCCGTCGCCAGTTTACAGCACGGTTTTCACGCGCAAATATAAGTCTCCCCGGGCGCGCCGCCGGCCGGCCCTTCCCTCTTCTGTGAGCAAATCCGCGTTTATTGCACCGCGTCGGTTCATGCCATTGGCCAGGTAGATCTCTTTACCCTCGGTGAGTTTCTGGGTTTGGAGACCATATAATTACTCCAAAACCCGAAGGTATTCTATAATATTCTCTGAAATTCGGTGCGTCGTTGACTCCTACTGACTTTCTACGGTCGCAACAACGTGCGGTCGTAGTCTCGTTTATATTGTGTATGCGATAGAGAGAGAGAGAGAGAGAGAGAGAGAGAGAAATAGAAAGAGAGAGAGAGAGAGAGAGAGACGTTTTAGGGTTGACGTGTGAATTCAAATTATGTATAGTGTGACGATCACCTACGCGCACGAGTATCATACGCACACGCTGTGCGTGAAATTCAAAATTTCGCGCACGGAATGTGCCAAATCTGTATTTTACGCACTAGTGTGAAAATCAGGTATTTCGCACACGCTAAGCAGTTTTGCGAAATCAAATTTCGCACACAGAGTGTCAAAAAATACGCTTCTGTTGGGTGTACAGTATTCTCGGCTTCTCTTTTCATAAGATAACGGATGCTATATCCGTATCAATAAACTAAGGCCGTATCGCTGATTTTTTACGTAATTGTATCAAGACCCCGTAACTTGTAACTTTATACAATTAATTATTATCCGTTACGATTGTAGCATCAATTTCTCTCACACTTTTCTTTAGCACGAAAGACGGGGTGACGCTTCCGAATCTGCAGCGGCAACTCTCTTCCTTGTATTTTCTAATTCCTACAGAGGCACTACTAATTGTATAATCTGCAGTGAAAAGCTGGCGAACTGGCAAACGTTACCCTGATAGCACAAGACGTCGAAATGACGTCTCCAAAAATCCAAATTGACGTCACCTGAAAAAGATCAAAACCCCGTCTAATAGATGTCGCGAAAAAGTCGAAAATGTCCGCCATGTGAAATTTCGATTTTTAAATTGATAATTAAAAAACATACTTTTGACGTAACGTAGACGTTAAAAAGACGTTTTGTAGGCGATTTTTTTACAACACTAAATTTATTAAAAATTTCGAGCTATTTTTCATAGACGAATTTTCGACGTCTAATATACATAAAAGAAACGTTTTATAGACATTTTTTACGACGAAAAATGTATACTGATTTTCGACGACCAAGGTCCAGCATTAACTATTAAACGTATTATTGACATATAATAGACGTTAAAAATACGGCTATTTTTTAACGTTTTATAAACGTTTTAAAAACGTCATTTTTATGTTCCAATAAATAAATTACAAATGTGAGTGTTGTTACAAATGTTTATTAATTTTAATTTACAAACGCTTTATTCGTACTACTAACACTGTTGCTAATTAAATTTTATAATTTAAATTATTAATTAAATTAATTTGTCTACCAACATTTAAAATAAAAATAAAATTTTAAAATAATCATAATTTAATAAAAAGTCATAGTCATCGTAATTCAGTCGCTTGAATCAGCTTCAGCATCTGCTATCGTGCTAAAATCCTTTTTTCGTATCTCTTGAGACTTTTTCTTGCTTTTTTCTGCTTGTTTCTTCTTCTCTTCTTCTTTCTTTCTACAAATAACAATTAATAATAAGTTAGTATAATTGATTTCAGATATCATATCATGTATAGAAATAAATAAGTTCAAATTACATCCGTGACGGAGCGTTTTTTAGCCACGCGGCAACACCAGTACTTACGTCATTTCTTTGTTTGGAACCACTCTTCTTTGTGGCGACATCTAAATGAAACATACATAATACGATATACATGATTATATACATTACATATAAGTAAACGCCATAACTGCAAAATGCAATTAATTATTAAACTTTTAATTATTACCTTCTAGTAATACATACAATAGCGTTATGCTAAAGTTTTCATTTTCACCTTGGCCTTTAAAACTGTATTTTGAGGCCAATTCATTAGTAATTATCCTGCGTAAAATCCCCCTTGCCGACTTGGCTCCATCTTTTCCTGCCAAGGTCTCAAAATACTTTTTCTGAAATAAATAAATAAATGAAATTACATCAATAAAATAATCTTATAGAGATTAAAGGTACTTACAATTGATTTTTCAAAATTTTTATTTTCAGCCAAATTTTTGTTAAATATCTGAAATTGATCCTGCCTTGTAATAGGAAATTTCTTGCTCATTAGCGCACTAATTTCAAGAACATCATTGTCCTCCCGATTCTTCTCTGTTGTTCAATTGCGTCCTTGCACTGGTTCTCAATTATGGTTTGAGCTAGCACTGCAATTTACAAGTTTACTTATACTTTCTCATTTATAATATATGTTATATTATGTAATAAGTGTATAAAAATTGATGACTACTTACATATCAAATACGCAAATTTCTCTGAATCATTAATTTGGTTGATTTTTATTAAAAGTATTTTTAATAGTGGGGGTTCTGGATTCGATGATATATTTACGCATTTTCTTTATGATTTTCAGTCTGACAAGGAAGATATCGAAATATATCTGAGGGAATTGATCAACGACGAGTTCGATTCTAGAATAAACGCTCATATGAGTCCATCGAGGAACCTATTATCTTGGTCCGCTGCAGCGGCAAGAAGAAGAAGTCAGTTCTAGGCATTATCTAGCTCATTGTCGTTGGGCTCTATTTCTTGGGATCATCGTGTTGACGGTAGTGGTGGTGGTGGTGTTGGTTACCTCAATTCCGACTATTCGACGATCTTTCGTCTGAATGTGAGTCGCACGCCACAGCGTGTTAACGAATCAACGCCTCCACGGCGGCCGCTAACTACCAGTTCCCCCTACAGGGATTTCATATGTTCGTCGCCATTGCCTGACGACGATGAAGCTCGGCAGTCTGGCAGTTCATATGAACGGGAACAGGAATCTCTAGATAGAATGCTTTCAAGGGGAAGCCCGGAGGGAGCAGCCTGCCGGCCGAAACGCGGCCTGCTGCGGACTCCGCTCCCACGGAGCCCCCCCCCCCGGCAGCTGATCCTGACGCAGCTGTCGCTGTTACTGCTGCTATAGTCTTAGAAAAAGAGGATGAAGCGGCCGGCCCATCAACGGTGGCTGAGGTCTCGTACTCGACGCTCGACGGGGGTCAAGCGTTTTCCTCAACTATGATCCAACCAAGCAGTCAACAACGACAACAGTAAGTATCCCTTTTTTCTTGTTTTAACGATTAAAAGTAAAATCGCATTATTTTAATTGTATTCTTCTTCCAGAGCATTGAAAGACGCGTTGGTGAAGGAGCTAAGCGTTGAGAGCGCTGACATTTTGAAAGAGATTGCTGTCACGAACGCTAACTCACAGAGGCCCCCGTCGAGCCGATCGACTTCGTTAGAAGTCCCTTCGGGACGAAGTTCAGCGGCGTCTACCTCGAGCGGTACCTCCAAAAGGTGTCGCTGGTATGATGACCTGACTGTCGGTCAGGTTTACGAATTAGACCTCGACAGCGGTTGTACGTACGGAGCATTTATAAAGGGTAGTAATACCTCTAAAAAGACGTTTGCGCACTTCCAATTAGCAGAAGTAATCGAAGAAAATGATTCAATCATAAAATTACGATTAAATAGCCCTGATTGTTTGAAGAAGGTAGAGGGAAAGAAGAGGGTTAAAGTCGTAAAAAAGGAAATTGTGATCATCCCAGATAATGATTCAAGCACAGAAAATTAATCATTGTTTATTTTTGCTATATATTTAAGAAAATAAATAAACGTGCACGAAAATAGCGAAGAATTAGGGGACGAAATTCACACTGCCGAACTCCACGTGGAGGAACCGAGCTACCAAGAAGTAGAGGCCGCGATTAAAAAACTAAAAAACAACAAAGCAGCGGGTAATGACTGTATACCAGCTGAGTTACTCAAGTATGGGGGCGTTGAGCTTACTTTTAAAATCTATAAACTAGTATAAATACCCGAAAATTGGAAGGAATCCATCATTATACCGATTTTTAAAAAGGGGGATAAGACTGACTGCAACAACTATAGGGGTATCTCACTTTTAGCAACGTGCTACAAAGTTCTGTCAAACGTAAAACAAGCTAGACTCACCCCATTCGCGGAAGATATAGTAGGATATTATCAGTGCGGATTTCGGCGCAACAGATCGACGAGCGATCAAATGTTTACCATAAGACAGTTGTTAGAGAAAAAGTCTGAATTTTGCGAAACCATACACTAACTATTTAAAGATTTTAAAAAGCGTACGGTTCTATTAAGCGAAGCAAAATGTATCAAATTCTAGTACTTCTCGGTGTACCAAAAAAACTCGTGAGATTGATTCAAATATGTCTGAACGGAAGCACGGGAAAGGTCCGAGTAGGCGGTAATGTATCAGAACCCTTCACGATACGCGATGATTTAAAACAAGGGGATGGGCTCTCTACGGTGCTGTTCAACTTAACGTTAGAGTATGTCGTTAGAAAAATGCAGGTTAGCCAGCTGGGCTCAACGCTTAATGGAACAACGCAGATACTAGGCTACGCAGATGATTTGATATACTGGGGGATTGTAGGGAAACGGTAGCAAGAAACGTGGAAATCCTCATAAAAGCGGCGGAGTATACAGGGTTAGAAGTGAATGAATCAAAAACAAAGTACATGATTGTGGATAAACTAGGCATCTGCAGAGGGGAGGGAGATCTCAGAGTTGGGGATTTTACTTTTGAAAAGGTTAGCGAATTCAGGTATCTGGGTACGACCATAAATGATAGAAACGAGATTAATGTCGAAATAAACAAGAGACTCCATTCGGGTAATGCTTGCTTCTACGCCGTGAGTAATTTACTTAAGTCGAGGCTGTTGTCTAAAAACGTTAAAATAAGAATATACAGGACAATAATACTGCCGGTGGTTCTGTACGGGTGCGAAACGTGGGCTCTCACTAAGCAGGCGGACAACCGTTTTAGGGTATTTGAAAATAAAGTCTTGCGAAAAATATACGGGCCAAAGAAAGATGATGAAACCGGGGAATGGAGGAGACTACACAATGATGAGTTACACAATCTGTACGCATCACCAAATATTAACAGAATAATAAAATCACGCAGATTGGGATGGCCAGGGCACGTAGCGAGAATGGGAGACGACCGTACGGCAGCGCGTGTCATGAAGGGCAGGCCGATGGTAACGCGACCTCTAGGTAGATCTAGACGCAGATGGGAGGACAACGTAAAAGCGGATCTAGTACAAATAGGACGGGTGGGTGTCGATAGGAGGGGTGCATCTTGGGTGGGATTGACACAAGACAGGGCAGCGTGGAAGGCTTGCGTAGATGAGGCGATGAACTTTCAAGTTCCAAATGCCACGTAAAAAAAATTAAGAAAATAAATCAAATAAAAACTGAATGAGTACTTTTTATTTATGTTTACTGCCGAAAAAGTTATCCAAGCTATTATCGCGCGATATAAATTTATGTGCACTGCCAAAAAAGTTGTCAAAGTTATTATCGCGCGATATAAATTGATCCGAAAATCTGAAATATTCAAAGTCTAATGACTGGCAATGTTCAGTTTTCGGAAAAAATTATTATCGCACGATATAAATATTTATAAGGTGTTTACGGCTTAGGACTCAGAAGAAAAACTCGGACAAACGGACGAGCTGAGCATCGGAGCATCCTACCCGATATTCGGTACTATTCTCCGGTGCAGCAGTACAAGTGCAAACTATTATCGCGCGATATAAATTTAAATTTATGAAATAAAAATAAGAAAAGAAATAGACTAATAATAATTTACGACGTATTAAAGACGCAGTTTAATATTTCGTAGGAAAAAAAGCGATACACAAATGTCGATTATCGATTAATGCAATGAGCATTACATTGGATAGCACATGTTAAAAATTGAAGAGCTAATAAAAATTTTTATGTAACACGCGAACGATTTTCGCGTTTTTCGTACCTATTAATAGGGACTAAAGTGACTCTTCTTTGACCGGCGGGCAAAAAAGTTATTTTATTATATGCGGGCAATAAACGTTTTTATTGCCCGCATATTCAAACAGCGGGCAATAATGGCCTTTATTGCCCGCTAAAAAGTCTTTATTGCCCGCAAAATTTTTTTGTTGTAATTTAAAAAAAAAGTTGATTTTGATAAATTTGCATTAATTATTTATTTTATATAATGTTTGAACAAGACAAGAGCACGGTTGCCGTGTCAAAAAATAGTCACATCAGTCCCTCTTAACACGTACGAAAAAACGCGAAAATACGTTCGCGCGTTACATAAAATATGGTGTGCACCAAGGGCTAAGTGGGCTTTTTGGCCTCGTGGATTTTGCAGTACTCGTCTGGGGCTCGAAAACGCCCCCGTCTTCGGCTCGGGCTAACTCGCCTTGACTCGTACTGCAAAATCCACACTCGGCCTAAAAAAACCCACTTTAGGCCCTTGGTACACAATATACTATTTTATTGCCAGGTGTATGCCAATCAACCTTATTCCATTCTCGTACCCTCTGACATCGTCATCTGATAAGTGATTTTGCTGTTGCAGCAGCTTTAATTATTTTTGTTGACCTTGGTTGACGCGCGCCGAGAGAGAAATATTTTTTGAAGCATTCCTTCATGAAGGACGCGTTTGTAGATTTTTGTAAAAGGCTTACTTGTAGACGTCATTCTCTAGCTTTATGGAGTTGTAGGAAGGGCGCATCCTTTTGAAAACAAAAAACGGAATCCTAACCTCAAAATCGAAAAAATTTTAATTTACTACCCGAATGGAAATTCGATGTTCGAGCCACATGTATGGGGCGAAAATTTCGTCGTTTTATCTCGAAAAGCCTCTCTTTACGAGATATCGACGAAAAATTAATTTCTATATGCGAACCCTGAATCCCGACATCGGCGACCCTGAAGACCTGGACATCATCTATTTGCTATTCGTAATCTTACTTTCTCCTGGCCAAATATTTTTCAGATATTATCAGGATAGTATCATGATATATTTTTCTCGCATAAGACGTTATAAATAACGTCAATAAATATTTTTACTTCTTGTCGTGTTTTTACCTAGAACGGCATACAAAATTTATGTCGTCAGTACCGAGTTTCTTATGAAAAATACTAGCTTGTTTCTACTCGAAAACCCGGCAACGATTTTACCAAGGATCAGTTTCGAGAGAACTCGCTTAATAAATATTATATTCTTGCTCTCGCTTTACCCCAATGTTCAAAAACGTATTATAACAATTTTTTTTTAATATTAAAACTTTGCTGCAGGGGTAAATGGGGTATGTGGGTTTATGAGTTTCAGTTTTAGGATTGCCCCTCTCATTTGTTCACTGTTGAATAAGTGAATCAGATTCACTTATTCAAAAGTGACATTTTCACTTGACATAATAGTATTTATGTTAGCGTTTCACTGATTAGAATAGTCATATTTTCACTGTTATAAAAGTTAAACCTAATTTTGGTGTCAAAACAGTGATTTTTTCACTATTTCAACAGTGAAAAATGCGTTCACTAAATTGAATCGCAAGATCCTATTTTTCTTTAAACATATATATGTACATTACGGTTGTGTTCATAGACGCGCTTACGAGAGAACAACCGGTTTCAACGTATACACGCGCATTTGTACATTCTTAGGAGCTGCACGCATAATACCGTCCCGCACGCGCGCGATGGAGAGAGGCAGAGACTTACGAGGGTCAAAATTTCCCCGGCCATTTTACCGACGGTCTGTCTCTGCGTCTCTCCACCCTCTCTTTGCGCGGAATCTTGCCGTCGGTCTATATTTGCAAAAGTCTACCTTCTATGTAGCTACTTATAAAACCCGGCTCGCTGTGCCCTACAGCTGCAGCAAATAACTGCCTATTTATGAATATGTTTATATGTTGCTATGTCATATTGCGTAATGCACCGTATGACAATTTTTTCGACACACTGTGTGCGAAATGCGAATTGCAAGACGCTTTTTTTCTTTAAACGCATATGAGCGAATCCACGAGCGAGTGGAAACAACTCGGGTGTTAGAAGTTGAAAATTTAAAATTAAGTGCACACATACCAAACCAACTTTTTTTGGTTCTTTTGGCCGAGTGGAGTGAGAAAATGTGCGCGTGCATAGCCGATCGCTTGCCAAACAGACCTCGGCGTCTGCAGCCGATTCGGTGATCTATAAATCGCGCAGTAGCTAATGTTACGGACTTACAGTTTCGACGCGCGCGTTGGGTGCTCGGTCGCCGCGTATCCGTCGGCTGCCGATGGAGAAAAGTCCTGGATGGCCGGGAGGCGTCCCTCCTGGCTGAAACAGTGACGTGCTGGGGTACCCCGGGTGCTCGAGGTGATGATGGCTCGGGTGTTCTCCTCCAGCGGATGGTCCTGGTCGTCACTGCTCGCTCTCTCTCTCTCTCTCTCTCTCTCTCTCTCTCTCTCTCTCTCTCTCTCTCTCTCTCTCTCTCTCGTCTCGGAGGTACGGAAAATCGCGGGTGGTATACCGGTAAAAAGTCGCACGTCTAGTCTGTACTAGCGCTTTTGCCTATCTGAATCCGCTGATTCCGCCCGCGCTTCCCGAGTACCGCCGAATTGGCAACGTCGCCCTCATGCATGAAATGGTCGCGCGACGCGGCGAACGCGCGAAATACGAATTCGCGTTCGCTCGTCACAACTATTAACATACAGCTATTTGACATAAAACATAGCTACGTTAACTATTAACATACGTATTATTAGCTTAAATCGAACATGTCTATGTTAACTAAGTTAACATATATGTTTGCTGCAATGTTTCTTTTCTCTCAGTGAACCGAATGGAAAAATGCCTCTGTGACACTATGCGTGCACATGCTTTGGAGAGAGCGCGCTGTGAACGAGGCAACGCGCAGCACAAGAACTGGTGCCAAAACAGCACCAGGTCTGTGCTGCCTCATCTTCGCTCAGACCGCTCTCATTCGGCACGATTGTGTGCTCTAATGGTACGCGTATGCACTGTATGGGCATAATTCAGCTTTCCTGATTCTACACACGAGTGCCGGTGTCCTCCCAGGCTCACTTTCTTTGTCGTGCGCAGTTAGCACCCGAGCGTAGCGAGGGCGCTAAGTGCTGTGTAAAACTGAACCATTTAAGTCAAGAGTATCGTATACAATCTTATATGGCAGATTGCTAAAGTCCGCAAGTCTCGCCTATTCGTGACTAAAGTAGTCCTTATTTGCACCGTGAGGTTAGCGCACGAGCGTAGCGAGTGTGATAAACACGGTGCAAAAGGGCTACTTTAGTCACAGATATGCGTGACAACAGCGGATTTTAGCCACACTGTGCTATAAAATATATTTAATAAAGTCAGCACTACACGGCGATCGAGGTGTGCGACGCTAAGCGTGGTTGTCCGACGGGGCGGGGCGCGCTAATGGCCGGCCGTATGGAAGATCTGGGCTGAGGAAAACCCAGGGGCCCGCAATTAGAAAAGGGACCAGTCATAAAGCGCGTCCCGAAATAAAAGCCGTTCGGAAAGTACGGTGTGCTTCGCTTCGCTTAGGATATGATTTAGGACTTTAGTTGTTGCTGCGTTATACGGCCTAATGCTCTGTGTCGAGTTTGACGTTACCTTGATACTATCCGGACACTGTTTTTCCGTGCCGAACGGTATGATAATTTCGCGGCTATTCAAGGCTCTCGTATTTCAAAAATAACTGCAATCCAAACAACAGCTTGCCACATCTCGGCATTAAACGAGCCCCGCTAATACCGAGGAAAATAATTGTGTCGTAGGCTCGTAATAGCCGCGTTTTAAGTCGAGAGCACGTGACTGAGCAAGCCGCTTATGAAATCGAATTTAATAGAAATACTAAATCTTTCCAGCCAGCAACAAAAAAACCTAGAACCGAAGTAGAAGATCAAGTAGAACAAAATGAAAATCACATTCCAGTAAATGTTCCTTTCCAGCCAGCAGCAAAAGAACCTGAAGATCAGATTCCTCTAAATGTTCCAGTTTCTAACAGTGAAGTTCCAATAAAATATGAGAATTGTACCTTCAAGAACACAACTATCAATAATTACTTTTATTATTGTAATAAGGATTAAAATATGTAATTTAAAGTAAATAAAGACTGATAAGTGAACAAGATTATATTTGTGTAAATCCTGAAAAACATAAAAATATGCTAGCGAATGTTTTTGCGACAGCCGCCGCCACGAAAAATCATCCACACGCCCGTGCACTGAGGTTATAGATACGACCAATATCGTCTGCTGCACTACGCTGCTGAGCTGACAGCTGGAAACAAAGATGGCCGCTTGCAGTGCCAGATGGATTTAATGTAATCTCGGCAACGCACTTTCGGCCAGAGATAGAGAAAAATAGTATACGTAACACGGGCCGAAAGTATAAGTCGCTGTACTGCGTGTACATGAGGCCCTCGGCTTCGTCTCGGGCTCATGTACACGCAGTGCAGAAACTTCTACTTTCGGCCCTAGTCACGTAATGTACTATTTCAACAAGAAGGAATGCATTTTACAAAAAAATGTATAAGAACATACATTTGTTATTGTACATGTTTAGAACCATGCAAAACCACGTTCCAACATCGAAAAAGTGCCTTGTGACACTGTTTTCTAGGCCCTTTAAATTTGTCGAAAAATAGCCATTGTTCAAGGGCATGTACCTAAAGGATCAAGGCACAAACAGAAAATGTATTACCCCATATATCTATGTCTATTTCTGTATTTGTCCATTGCACAAATCGTCCTTTGTTCGGTTCAGCTCGAGGAATATTCTAGAAATACTCATTTAGACGGACGAACGTCTCCGTCCTCGGTTGTCCCTTACACAGGTATACCGAACTCAGGTACGTTCATCTGCAATGGCATCTAAGATAGACTCAGTGACGAATTCAGGTATACGCCAACGACGCCGTAGGCGTGCAGGCGACACTTAAGGAAATGAACAAGGGGGTGGTACAGTTGCGAAAAATGATATCTTTTATTACTATAAAATTTTATATGTGTTGAATTTGATAGTAATTTGGCTGCTCGGATCATTTAATTAAGCCAAGGTACACGAACGAACGCGTACGTTTCAAACAATGCATAATCGTGTTCCTACATATTACACGCCTATGCCCTCGGATACTCGCAGTATCATTCAGCCAGCTTTTTACGCTGTATAGTCCGGGCGCTGGTGCCATCTGAGTGTAAATTTTGAGTTCCCCTCAGTAACTTGGATTTATTCTGTTTTTTAGATTGCTGAATCGAAATTTGTTGGTTACGAAGTCAGAACCCGTTAGTTTTTTATTATAAACAAATTAATGATTTGCAATAAACAATTAATCGTTATTTGTACTTGAAAAAATTGCGTTACATTATTTTGGCATTTTTGAATCCAAAGTGTTCTGACAACTTTTTTCGTAAAACGCATACTCTTTGAGTTAAAAATCAAATAAGTTTTCACGTAATTGCTGTGATTTTTCGAGCTGTTTTTCCCGTTCACTCTCGTGGAATCTAAAAATTCAACGATTTTTAACTAATAAAAACTGATGGGTTTCAGGCTTCATAGCCAACAAATTTCGATTCAGCATCTCAAAAAACATAAAATAAATCCAAGTTACTCAGGGGAACTTGAAATTTACACTTAGATAGCGTGTAACGCTCAGATGTGCAGAATTTGCTTCCTCCTAGAGGAAGCTTTGTAATAGTAAAATTTTGAGTTTCGTCAAAACTAGAAAATACTTTTTGGTGTGTTAGAAGTTCAATCAAGTGTTTTTAGAAAATGTCCGTTTGGATGTGTGTGTATACCGAAATATTTCTAGAACTACTTCGTCAATATCAATAAAATTTGACATGCATATATATTTTTGGATTCTGAATTCGGGAAAAACAGTTATTTTTTATTTTCTCAACTACATTTTTTTATGAACACTTTTTGATTTTTGAAAAACACTATTTTGCGTTTTTTCAATCATCCCATTGTTACAAACAATTCAGCTATATAATGCATTTGGAAGAGAATAAAATTACCTACTTTTCCTCGCTTTGTTCGGCAGAAAAAATGAAAAAAGTAATTTTTTTTTTAATTCATATCTCTGAAACTAAACAGCATAACCTTGCAAAAAAATCACATCGATGAGTCACGTGTCAAACTATATCCTATTAAAATTTCAAGTGTTTTGACAACTTATTTTTTCAGAAATAAATCGAAAACTGATAAAAATGAGTTTTTTTTGTGCCTCGATTACGGACGCAAAAAGGCCTTATTGCACTTGAGATTTCGAGAAAAAGTAGATATATTATGTGTTTTGGCTAAGTTCATTGCACAGCTTTCAAACCCCTATAGTTCGTAAGATAAGAAGGTTTCAATTTTTTTTTTGAAAATTTTTTGATTTCTTATATCTCTAGAACAATGTAGTTAAATGCTTCAAAATTTTGTTTGGTGATTCGCCATAAAAAAAATCTATCTACTGCTAAAATTTTAAACGATTTTGTCGAGCAGTTTTCTAGTAAAAAGCTAAAATGTAAAAATCGATTTCTCGAAAATTGCGCGAGCGACCTATTAATGAATAGCCTGTTTTTTGTTGTTTTTATGGTTAGGTTGGTTAGGAACACATGTAAACATGCGTGAATTTCTGTTAAAAAAAATTGACGGCAATGTTCGACGAGCTCGAGTCGAGTACCGAGTCGAGTAAAGTTACTCGAATTTTTCGAACTATTCGAATTTTCCGAACTACTCGAATTTTTCGGGTTACTCGAATCTTTTGAGTTACTCGAGTTTCTCGCACTACTCGAGATTATTTTTTAACCATATATTTATCAAATCACTCCAAATTTTTATAATTATATTTACGCATGGCTTTAAGACCGCCTCAGTAAAGCAGGAAGCAATGAAAGTGAAAGCTCATAAAGCTTATACAAGCGAATTGCTTTTCGTTCGTATATAAGCTAAGCAATAAGCTTATAAGTTAAACTGGTCGTGGTCAAGCCCTATAGAAGTCGCAAAAAATGCACTGCTCTTACTGTTCTCGTAACTGCAGTTGTAAATCCCAGTTTGAAAAGCGCGCTACATTTATGCTCTTCCGCGGGATGGGCTATTTTCAAGGTTACACTGTAAAACATTTTATCGTAATATTACTAACCCAGTAGTAAATTAATCCGTCCTACGCCCAGCACAGTAAATTTACAACAGTATAAGTAAATTCACAATGGTATACGTATAGTAATTTTCTAGTTTGCGCGCTTTAATTTTACAACGACGGTAGTATTTTGACACTGAACGCGAGAATCTGATCCCTGTTTAAATTACTACGCTAAGAGTAGTAAACTAATCCGACCTACGCTGGGCGGAGCAATTTTACTACAAGAATAGTAAAATTGCTAGATTTTTGTAATTTTACGTAGCTGAGAGTAGTAAAATTACTATACGTGGGGTTGGAACATCATGTAATTTTACTACAATTTAGTGATTTTAAAAATCATATTATAGCACTGCGTGGCATAAATCCGCATTTATGTCACGACTATCCGTGGCATAAGTAGTCCTTTTGTTGTACCGTGCATATCGTCCTTGCTACACTCGGGCGCTATACTCAGGGTGCAAAAAAGGACTGCTAATGCCACGGGTAGGCGCGACAGCGGATTTATGCTGGTCAGTGCTATAAAATATCGTACGATACACGCGTCATACGTTGATCTTCATGGCACGGCGTTAAGCGCCCGAGCGTAGCGATACACGCTGTGCCGTAGAGTACGACTTATGCCACTAGAATCGTAATGTACTCGCGAAGCGCGAGCATCAGGCAACTTCAGCGGTCGCGCCTTACACGCAAAACGCGAAGCGTTTTGCCCGCCTTGCATCGCCTCGGAACTTTAATCTGAGGCAAATTTTCTGAAATTCGTAATGGTGAATTCAATATGACCGATCCTTTATGTAAAGTTTGATATGTCTTGTATAAAAAATAATATTACGTTTTACGTCTTATGTCCAGACGCCATTTGAAATTGGAGAACAATAAAAACTAAGCTCTGCCAATGCATATTTTTTAAGTACAACTCACAGAAACGCATTTTGATATGTAAGAAGTTGTATAAGCATCAGTGACATAATACAAAATTTCAATACAAAAAATGTTGTACTACAAAATAGCGTTTTTGGAATATTTTAGGAAAAATAAAGAGTTTGGAGTTAGGCCAAGCTGTAGAACATTTTTACATTACATAATTTGTTGCAGCAAATTGATTGTGCGATCATGTAAAGGATGATAAGCAGATGAAAAGGCCATATGTTTTTCACTCGCATTTCCGTTCTTTTTTGTTAGTTATTAACAATTTATTGCAAAAACGTGATTTTAGTTTTTTTGCTTATAACTTTAAAACTTCAGGAGTTATGAGAATACCTTAACGATATGATTCGAAGAGAATAGACATATCGACAAAATGAGAGGTCAAACGCCTCAATCAGATAATTAGGTCCTGAGATAATTAGGAAAAACCGGGAAATTAGGCGTTTTTCGAAAATTCATAGCTTCGTCATTTTTTAAGCTGGAGCGCTAAAATTTTGGAAAAAGTAGGAATTATAATGTTCTTTATATGTGCAAAAATTGGGTGATGTCGGATTATTAGTTTGTTCAAAATCGCGATTCAAAGTTTGCGGTGCGTTTTTCCGGCAGGTCTGTATGCTGTACCGTAAGTCAGATTGAAATTTCAAAAAAAGGGTCGAAATGTTGACACCGTGCACTACAAAACGCATTCTCAGCATTTACTATAGCTATTTAAATGATTTTTTTTTTATTTTTTTCGGCGGCTCGATTCCCGCTCTCTCCGTGGCCTATAAAATGACCCGCACAACCCGTACTAGCTCACTAGCCGAAACGCAACTTAAGCGCCAGCACAATTAAAGCGCCTAGTCCCTGCTCTTGAGCAAATTATGCCTTGAGCAGGTAAAAGACTCAGAATATTTGCGAATATTCCTTGAACTTAAAAAATGTCTGTATCTCAAATACTTTTGTCGAGTCAAAACTGATAACGCAACTAACTCGTATCAGTCTAGAAATTAGAATTATTTCGAATCGTTTATATAATTATGTTAGAAAAATCGTGATCTAAAACCAATAACGCAAAAGTCATGCGTATCGTCTTACATATATATATTGATATTTCCCAATGTGTATAATGATTATAGTAACTCGGCCTTTTTCATTTTATTTGTGTGTTGCTTTCTGTAGTCGCTCGTATCATCGGCTCTCTTCTCTCGCATTTTCCTAATTATTCCAAACGAGTTCCATCTCTCTCTTCCCCTCTCTCTCTCTCTCTCTCTCTCTCTCTCTCTCTCTCTCTCTCTTCCTCTCTTCCTTATTCATCATTATTCCTGAGTGCAAAAACTGAGCATTTCACATACAGCATACCAAATTTTAAAACAATTTCCAATAAACAATGTTAGACAAAAAAACAATAGATATATAAATTACATACATCTTTGTTCTTTTTGTTTGTTCGCATGCAATAATTAAGTTGTTCCCTATTGCGCTGTAACGTTGCGGCCTGGCAAAATGTGCCCCACTGAGCTTAAGGACACAATAATGACACTCTAATAATTTATACTAAGAGAACCTTCGAGCTTCATCTGCCCTCAGAACATTTATTCACTCAAAATAACAATATGCACTACGTGCGATCGTGTGTGTGTGTGTTGTGCATCGAGACGATCATTGAGATCGGCCGGCGTACTATGCGCGACAATCGGGCTTTGCCACAGCGCTTCATGTTATATTATCGCATTGTCATTCGAAAACCAAGTCTGTAGCAAAATCTAGAGCGTCTCAGGCGTTCGGGTTTCCTCCACAGTTTCAATGGTTGAAACTTGAAAAAGTACGTTCGGCGGAAGCTATACTCTAAACACTAGAAGGTGTAAAATTTCAAAGTTTACATTTTTATAAACTATTCGAATTACAGTTTAGAAAAGTGTAAGTCCTAGTGGAAATTTTAAAATGTACTAAAACGTAAGTAAATATAACCAAACGTAATAAAATGTAAGATGCTATAATAAAAAATAAAAAAATATAAAAAAGTGTACAATTTTGTTGGATCTCGGACCTTTTGTACATTTTGGTACATTTTCTTACATATCCTTACTTTTTATGGCGATTCATTACGAATTCTTACTTTTATTTTCATTTTGTGACGATTTATTACATTTTTTATTTGCGATTTCTTACATTTCTGTACATTTTCTGAAATTGACGCAAGTAATGGTATATTTATGTCTTATGTTTTGCTATCTTTTTACATTTTTTCACAATTTGTTACGTTTTTTTACACTTTCATACGTTTTCTTACATTTTGTTACATTTTCTTATATTTTCTTGCGTTTTCTAGCATTTTTTTAACGTTTTCTCACATTTTCTTACTTTTTGTCCCTTTTTCTATTTTTGTGATTTTTTAAAAATAATTGTACAATATTTTGCGGTATATATTTTGCCATTTAAATAATAAAAAATTATCAATTTTTTTACGAATATATTTATTTATTTATTTTCTACAAAATCATTTATTTATTTCCATATATTTACATTACAAAATCTAATAAATAATTTAATTTGTATACCTAGGGTACCTTTAACTAATCGAATAACATAAAACTCACTTTTATATGGTATTATACTTGGACGCAATATTTCAGAACATCTTATAATATTTACATTATCATCGTCTACTATTTGTTTTTGACAACAAAGCATATGGTCAACTCTGACATCACTATTAATAAAAATAAAATTATCTTCACTGTTAATTTATGATAATTTACAACTATGTCATAACAATTGTTATGTCTTACTTTATATATATTTTTGATAATACCATAAACGCCATTGTTAGTCAATATTACAGAATTGTTTCTTTTCATACATCGAGATTTTGAAAATGAATAAAAACGATAACCATTGTAAATAATTTTAAAGTTTTTTGTGCACTCAGTTATTTCAGAAATATTAAGATATTTTTGATACATTGAATTTGCGAATTGTCAAGTATTGCAGTTTTTCCAGAGCCTTGTAAACAACAATCATCTATTTTTTCTGATTTCTTAAATTAATACTTATGATATAGACTTTTACTAAATTCTTGTCTCTTCGTTTGAAATAAAATCTTTCTGTTCTAACGCAGGCAGTTCTTGATAAATTAATAATCTATTTATAACTTGTCGTGCTATTCTATAATTAAATTTTTTCATTTTTAGGACTAATCTATTTTGATTTTCAAACGGAAATGTGTTATCTGCCCACAAAGGACCCCAGTTTTTCACAGTGTCTGTTAAATAATTTTTTCCCTAAAGTTTTTCTATACCAAATACAAATTTTGTCAGTAAGACTCTCGCCTCTTCTAACATTTCACTTGTAATGGAGTCTTCCAATAATATATTCATTGATTTAACAAAAAGACACCAATTAGCATAATACTTTTTACCTGAGACTCCTCGTAAACAAACTAAAGAATAAATAATCAGCCAACTTAACCATTCTGACGCAGTCCATTGATTTCTTTTCATAATACTTCTAGGAATTTTTGCAATACAAGAAGGTGGTTTCATTGATAAAATCCTCTTATTGATGATATAAATTGTCGATGGTGAACCTATATAATATTTTTTTTTTGTGGATTTGTAAATAGTATATTGAGGTATAATTCTGTTACACCAAGTAGGCAAGAGTGCATAAAATCAACGATCATACCTTCAGTAATACTGAAGTGTTTCAAATTTATTAAAGCGGATACTCCCCAAACTCCTGTAACATCGCCTGATTTATTTAAATGTGCTTGTATCATTTGATTTTTAATTGATTCATCAGAGCGCAGAGCAGGTACTTCATTTTGCAATGGATATTTTTGAACGTTGTCTATTCGTTCTGTCGGGTGTTCACATTAGGTGCAGCCAAAATGGACATTAAACTTTTTCATGTTAAGCATCCCGCATCTTGCTACAGAATCTACGCAGCAACCCAGTGGAAAAAATTTACTAACAATATGTCTGCCATTTAACACCCACGTTAACCCTTTTGAAGACAATTTATTCGCTTGCTCTACAAAAGGTTGCAAAAATATATTCATATCTGGTTCTGTCTTAGATACCCATAGTCCGACAAGAGGCATGCATTTATTTCTTAAGTAATCGGGAAAATCATGCAACATCATATATATAGGCCAAACTGTTATTTTTGAAATATTGGAAGCTTGACAACCATCAGTATTGAAAGTATATGAAAAATTGTTAGAATTTGCCAATAATTGTTCAACATCACAATAACTTTTATACACCGCACCATCGAAGATGTCTTCTAAACCACCGGGATTTATTTTTTATCGATTAGTTCTTTCAGGAAGAATTTTTGCTACTGTAGGGTTTGACAAAAGTTTTTGTAATTGCATTTCTGCATCAATTTCAACAAAAAATGAACCTACTTCAGAAGATTTATAACTTTTGTTTTACAAGAACATACCGTTGAAAAACTAGGATTCTTTGTTTTTCCTAAATATTTATTGCAATTGTGGCAAGTTATGTGATATGTAAAACTATCTGAATTTATATTTTATAACTTTTTCAATGTATATTTAGTTTTAGGAAAAATATTTCTGCTAAAGACATAATTTATAATTTCAAAAATAGAAAATAATGCGGTCCACGGCAATAAATATTTAGCAAACAGGTTCAGAAATAATAACAGCAATTCTCCGACAGTGACAGCACTACATTGGCACAGTTTTCCTTTCAGCAATTCTTCAGTATCCATTTCAGTACGTTGCTTTGACTGCACATAAATAATATGAAACTCTTCGTAAATTACATAATGTAAATTATACAAACCCTGGTAGAAAATTAACGGTTCAAATTTGCTAAGACCTTTAGACTTACAATTAGCTAACTTTTTTAACGGTTAGCCAGCTAAAATTTAATAAAAAGATACTCTGAAAAGTTTTAAATTTTTATCTTATGCACTCGACCCCTGGTAGAAACGTAAAGAACTGATTCGCTATCGGTTGGCCAAATCTGAACGACTTGGCCAACGGTTTAACCAACAGTTACCCTTAAATACTGCTTATTTCGTCACATTACAAGCGGTTCGGTTGGTAAACAGATGGTTAAATTTGAAATACTCGTTTGAGGTTAGATTCGATTTAGGAACCTACGTAACGCGCTCCGTGACTTTCGATGTGTAGATGTAAGTTCCTCTTGAAGATGACGAACACGTAACCCGGGACTCTCGCTGACGATGTCCAGATGTCCAGCGGGGAAAAAAATGATATCTATTTGGCGCGCTCCGTGGCTTTCGATATGCAGATGTAAGTTCTGTTTGAAGCTGATGAGCACGTCACTCGGGTCTCTCGTAGACGATGTCTAGGTCTTCGACCAAAGGAAAATAACATAAAATATAGGTTGCGCGCTCTGTGGAAATAATTACTATACAAGACTTCAAAAAATGTTTGAAAATATTGGAAAATTTTTGAAAAATTTCGGAAAATTTTGAAAATGTTTATTTCACTAATAAACTGCGATTTGTTCTCAAAAGTAGACTGAGTATAGGAATCATTACTAGCCGCTGAAATTCTTGGAGACCTGGACATCATCTACGAGACTCGTGGATAACGTATCCATCATCTTCGAGCGGAACTTACACCTACACACCGCAAACCACGAAGCGCATTACTAAACCTAACATTTATTCCCATAATAAACACCAGGACAACATTTTTGAGAGTTCCAGGTGACCTGAACAACACTCACGGTGAACATTCACGTAGACATCAAGAGCTTAGTATATTCTATATATTTATTATAGGTATATCACAAACCGAAATTATAAATCACTATAATAGTATTAAAATTTCATAACCTTAAATGACTACATTTTTAATTTTCCCGAACCGTTGGTTAAATGTTGGCTAATATTCATGATAAGCGTTGGCCAACATTTTTAGCCAATTCTTAATTCACAGGCCATTTTGGTTGGTTTATTTTCTACCAGGGACAAGCCTCAATGAATGTTCGAGTGTGTTCATTTTTTGTTTAGTTTTGTTGAACAAGGCATTTTGCACTATTATCATGCTAATGTACACAATATTTATTAATTTTTTTAATTTGATAGGATGACATAATGAAATAATAGTTGATGACTTGGTACGGTCAAGTGAAATGAAGTTTAGTGCATGCATCATTTACAATTTGTACAGATATTCCCTCGTAGAAAATACGCCATAAGATATGGCCGGTGAATAACTACTGGCCATTCTTTATAGCATAATATGTCAACATAATATGCCCTTATTATGTTGAGTACTAATTGACTCGACCAATGGGTTTAAAACCTAAAATTCATGAACTTAATAATCAAATTTCTTTTTAAGCAGTAAATTTTAAAATCATTCACGTTTAAAAAAATAATTTTACAATAAATTTTGAAAATACAAGGCAGTGTGTTAAGAGCAGTAACCAAATCTTGAATATTCATACATACAAATTTACATATAATCACACTGAAAACTCACTAATATATATGTATACTATTCTGGCATGCATGTTTTTACGTAAGTGTGGATATTAGAAAAAACATCAGGTGAGATTTGTGTGTTCAAGATTATCAACGATGAAGTGTAAAAGTGATGATCTTGACAGATATTCTCCCAACTCAGTATTCACGTCAGTCGCAAGCAGTATCTATCATTATATTTCCTTATATGCAGTGTATTCATGCAAGATGTTTAATTTGTGATGTAGATGCTTATTTTATTATGTAGAAACAGGCTAGCGTAACAATTTTTGCATGTCTGTCTTCGCTAGCTGATCCACACCGAAGCCTATGGCTCCGGGGGCAAAATTTACACATGGGTGTTTACATGAGAATTTAAACTACAGCACTTGAGATAAAGACAAGTGGATATGTTGTTTTAACAGCTTGAAACAAATCACCATGCAAAATTTCAGCTCTCTAAGTATGATAGATTTTAATTGAGAGCGAAATGAAAAAATGAAAAAAGTTATCGTACAATCACTGAGAATTTGATTTTATATATTTCTATATTTGTTATAATTTTGTTCAAAGGTGTATAAGTGATACATCTTTAAATAAAATTATAACAAATATAACAAGCCACAATTCCAAATAGTTACCAGAAAATAGCCTTTTTATAACAAGTGCATAAAAAAGACCATTTTTGGCCCCTATATAAAGTGGACCGAAAATAGGGTTTTCCGAGCGTCATACAAAATGTAGAGCAAGAGTCCCTGGTCATAATACATGTATAAATTAATCCATTTTCGCTCTTTATAAGGTAGAACGAGCCTAAAATAATTTTCGCTCCTCTCGATCTATTTTCCATCTCCTTACTAAAGCTTTAAATCGTTAAAAACTTTTGAAACAATTTCCAAAATTATCAAAATGTTAATATATATATATATATATATATATATATATATATATATATATAT
>QLYP01000706.1:44996-60274 GCA_016647725.1 Nasonia giraulti
ATATATATATATATATATATATATATATATATATATATATATGGGTGGTTCTCTGTGAAATCGAGCGGTCAAAAAATGAATATCGGGATAACTCTGGGAATATGTTCCTTAGGTATCCACGCGTATTCCTAAATTTTTTCAGATTTTTTTCATCATTATTCTTCGAGTTACAGAGGGTCAAAGTAGGTGATCTAAGCATTTTTTGCACATTTTAATTAATTCATAGCTTCCCAGGGAAGCATTTTTCACTATAGACATACCGATAGTTTTTTTTGTAAAATTTTCTATCCTTTTCAATAAAAATACTTTTAAATGCATAGATATATGTTATACCTGTCTTATAAGCCATTTAAACCTTAATATTAGTAAAAGCAAGATTTTGATCCGGACTAGGACTACCAAAAAATTCATGGAGATAGCTTTTTATAGTGCAAAAGTCCCAGCATAGGTCCCAGAATGGGTCTTGACCATTTTATAACCTAAAAAAATCCATCTAATTTTTGATGTCTCATAATAAACCCTCTACGGGACTGAAAAAAATACAACTAAATTCTACGGAAAATTCTAAGAAAAAAAGTATTCTTATGATTTTTTGTTATTTTTCTTCCTTGCCGGGCTAAAAATCGATGAAAATTTCGAAATTTGATACAAAATTAACTACTGATATGTCCGATATTCATCGATTTTAACTAAACTAAATTCTACGAAAAATTCTAAGAAAAAAAGTATTCTTGACATATTTCGTGATTTTGCTTCCTTGTCGAGCTAAAAATCGACGAATATATATATATATATATATATATATATATATATATGCATCTATACACGCACACCGTAGTGGACGACTCGAAAAACTCTATTCTCGATCTATTTCATAGGCGACAAAAATGGTCTTCCATACATTCTTATACACTTGTTATAAAAAGCACGGTAAACAACGAGGGGCGAATGTGCTTTTCAGACTCGGATGATGTTTGGGCACTCGTGTCCGTCTCGGGCTCAAACATCATCCTCGCTTGGAAAAGCCCATTTTCACCCCTTGTACAATGTACTATTATTGCGCCCCGGGTAATTTATTACCTGGCCAAGCGAGCATTATTTTTCCGACATTACTGAACTGCTCAGCCCGAGATCTTGAATTAAAAAAAAAAAATTGCCGAAAATGACCGTCCCTATCAAAAGATACGAGGATTTTGAAATAGGGTAAAAATCTGCTAAAATGGCGAATTTCTAGACGATTTGAAATAGGGTACGACGATTACAATCAATTAAAAATAGGGTAAAAATCGCCTAACAAGCAAAAATCCGACGAAAATTCATGTTCCAGCAGCATTTTTGCCGATTTTAACCCTATTTCAAAATCCTCGTATCTTTCGATAGGACGGTCATTTTCGGCCATTTTTTTTTTTAATTCAAGATCTCGGGCTGAGCAGTTCAGTAATGTCGGAAAAATAATGCTCGCTTGGCCAGGTAATAAATTACCCGGAGCGCAATAATAGTACATTACGATACGTGTGACTGAAATGGTTCAGTTTCACACGGCGCAGTTAGCATCCGAGCGTAGCGAGGGCGCTAAGCGCCGTATACAACTGAACCATTTAAGTCAAGAGTATCGTATAAAATTTTATAGCACAGACTGCTAAAATCCGCAAGTCTCGCATATTCGCGACTAAAATAATCCTTATTTGCACCGTGAGGTTAGCGCACGAGCGTAGCGAGTGTGATAAATACGGTGCAAAAAAGGACTACTTTAGTCTCAGATAGGTGTGACTTAATAGCGGGTTTTAGCCACACTGTGCTATAAAGGCTATTTTGTGGTAACTATTTGGAATTGTGGCTTGTTATATTTGTTATAATTTTATTTAAAGGTGTATCACTGATACATCTTTGAACAAAATTATAACAAATATATAATAAGCCACAACTAGAACTCTGATGAAATAAATAATTAGGAATCAAAAGTGAAAGAGTCAGCCCTTGTAGAAACAAAAAATATAATACAATAAATATAATCACAACAATGCGGTACAGTTCTGAAGAAAATAACAATAAAAATAAGAGCATACCAACTTTATCTCTAAATGTTGAACATTATCTTAAATTATAATAAGAGGAAACATTCCTCGAGTCACAGTCATTTGCTACATCCTTGTGCCATGTATCAGTCACACATAAGTTGAGTATTACAAACACATACGAATCACGCACTAATACAACTTAGACCTATTTAAAATTATTCAATAATGAACAAAAACTTCGAAAAATATAAAAATATACAACAAAACTCATAACTAAATTATTAGTGTAAACTATGAATAAAAAAAATAAATGTAAATAATTATATAAAATTGTTACAAAAATAAATTCAAAATTTAAATAATAATTAGTTTGTATTTAATTTATAGATTAATTACAACTTTTGTAAATAAATAATTAATTACTATTAAAAATTCTATTGAAAATACGGTATTGTTTGCTCATTAATTGAAAATCATTCTTATTTATTTATAGTATTTACATTCATATTGATAAAAAAGCTGCTTTCTGAAATCAGTCTTTTGTACCTGTTGCACTCGCGATCTAAAATTATAACATTATCAAAATCAAAACTATATGAAGGATTATTTTTAATATGCGTCGGAATCGGTAGTATTTTGTCATTAGAAGTTTTTTGTGTTCGTCAATCCTTGTTTTTAAATTCCTTTTTGTTTGACCAATATACGTAGCCGGGCAACTATTACATTGAAATTGATATATCAAATTAGTTTCACTCCATTTTTCTAAAACATCTGTGCCCAACCTAACAATACAATTTAATTTGTGTGTCATTAACGGAACACAATGTAGACCAAATTTTTTGAAAGTATGTTTACAAGAATAAACAAATTTTTCATGAAATGGTAAAGATACTATTTGTGCTGGTTGTTTGCGTGTATTTTGTAGGTTATTATTAGAATTAATAGAATAATTGATTTTTGCGGTAGATTATGGAGTTTTCACAGTAGGAAGTACCAAATTGATTAATTTTTCTATGTTTATATTATATAGATGAGGCTTTATACTATATTTATCAAGTAGCTTTCTCAAATCTCTTTGATTAACGGGTTGTTTGCACTCTTGTGCACCATACTTTTCTGGCCAATAGTACAGAATAATGGGTATACCACAAGGAATATTGGCTACGTTTTGATTTCTTACTGTATGTTCATTGCACTCTCTAGTAGAACAATTCAAATCATTTTGGAGTAAGGGTCTAAAACAATACCGTAGACACTCTATGTGAATTATACTAGAAGTGTCTAGTTGACGTTTTTCTTCCATTTTTTTGAATAAACTGATGTACCACTGAACAATATGGTTACGTAGTTGCCTCCAATATTTTTCAATGCGCTCATTAGCTGTACTTTTCCCCTTCAAAAAACTATGATATCCAGCATGTTCATCAGTATGATAGAAACGCAGGGCTTGATGCAATAATTCAATTAATGTGTTCTCCGTTCCATGATCTGATCTCAACATTATTGGAAGACACTTGTGCCCCATCAATGCTTGTAGGTAATAGTACGCTATAACTTCTGGTTTGTTGTTTGTTGTTGATACATTTAACCAAATGACTCTTCTGGAGAAGCCATCGACACAACCACTAATTGCAAATCCATAATTATCAAATCCATCGACATGCCACAAATAATTAGGTCCTGGCACCGAATATTTTCGTCTTTTTAATCGATACTTGGATCTTCTTTAAATACCCTGTGGATCTATAATGTTCAACAACCTCAACACTGTTTTCTGTTTAATATTCAAACGATACTTTGTTTTTAAGCGTTGCCACATAGCTCGATAGCCTAAATTTGAACTAGAATCTTTGGCTTCAGCTATTACTCCAGCAATCAGTTCTGGTAAAGGACTTTCTACTATGCACTTTCTTCTACAGCCCATGCTTTGAAGGTGACGTTTCAATGTACGTAATGATATTTTTGTTTTGTGCTCTACTTCAATGATTTTACAAATTTCTATGTAACTGTAGCGTGACTGGAAATATTGTCTAATAATATTCTTCATGTTCTTCTTTTCTTTTACTACAATAATAATTTTATATAATTTACAACAATTAAGATTATTTTTAATTATTTACAATATATGGCTTACCTTGTTTATAAGTAATGTTCAGGGTGTCAACATCAGGAATCAAAACTCTAAATTGACCGTTGACCAGAGAAAGATCAATATCCTTTCCATTCCTTTTAAAACTCAAACCTTCAGCAGAAGGGAAATACCGTTGCAAATCTTCAAGCTTCAAAAATCCATCGTTTATTTCAAAATAAATGCTCTGAGAACTGTCTTCTATTTTTATTACAATCTGTTAGAAATACACAAATCAATGAAAATTTGTATTATCATACTGAAGATAATTCCAAAAATATTAGTTAAAAATTCTATAAGGATATTTTTTACTATACCAAATAAACGTCAATAAAGTTTTGAGAATAATTAAATTTAGGTCAGGTTATGTATGCTCGTCAAACAAACTTTCATAATAAAAACATTAGATTTCCAATAATCGCAAATTTAACTTACCATTTTTGATTCAATAATTTTAACACTTAATCATAAATGTCTAAGTTTTTAGGATATTTGATGCTCTAAACACTTTCTATCAATATTTCGATATACAAAACTAGAAATTGTATAACTTTGACACTTGATAACACTGAATGGTATTTAAAAGAATTAATTTTCTAATTCAACTTCGAATTGAGCACCACTGGGCCTAAAACTACCTTAAATATACTAATTAGAAAAGTAAACAAACTCCGCATAAAAAATCCACACAACCTCAGTGGTGTTGTGGGCGCACAAACGCTAGTGTCGCGTGTTGCCCCCTAGAAGCTTCCGTACATAAGAGATAGCGCGCTTTAACGAGTGCTATCACTCATTCATCGTTCGTCATGGGAGCAGCAGCAGAGTAACGGCGGCGGCAGATCTTTGCCAATAGCGCGCGCGCGGTAAAGATTCTCGAACGTTCTGTAAGAAATTTTTACTGCGGCGCGTGCATCTTTGCGTGCTCTTTCAGTGCTCGGCAAAGATTCTCACTGTGGCTATATATCGCGCTATCGTCAGTTAAAATAATTGAACGAGAAAGCATAGTATAACACATGATGTTATAGTCCTGAAAAGGACTGTTTGAAAAATTATGAGACGTCGAATCTCGCTCACTACCACTTCTCTTACAAACTCTAGTTCGCGTGCGAGCTGATGAGAGAGAGAGGAATCTTCTACCGCCGTTGACTGTTCGCTACTCTTAAATGCAGCTCTTGTCTCGTGCTCTTTATTGTGCGTGCGCTCGCAAGAAAGCTAATTCTTACAGTTGTTTTACGTTTAAATTTTGATGAAAATTTCATGCGACCTTGGGTCGATGAGACGCATTGCGCTGGTGAGAGCCGACCGCCTCGCATCTCCGCCTGCGATGATTTTCTCTCTCCCTCTCTCTCTCTCTCTCTCTCTCTCTCTCTCTCTCTCTCTGCCGCTGTCGTCCGCTCGCCACCGCCGTTGAGAATGTGACTAGTCCGCGCGCGCTCCCGTTTTATTGAGAGAGCGCGGCTGGCGAGACAGTGGGGGAACTCTGTCGTGGTTGCTGCCGCCGTCGCTTCATCTTTGTGGCTCTAGTCCCCACTGCGCGACTCGTAAGAGAGTGGAGGAATCTGCCGCTGTTGCGGTTCTTGCCCCGTGCGCTCGCTCTTTATGACGCGGCTGGCAATATAGTGGGGGGCATCTGCCGTTGACTGCTCTCTCTCTCTCTCTCTCTCTCTCTCTCTCCCTCTCTCTCTCTCTCTCTCTCTCTCTCTCTCTTGCTGGCTGGCTTCGACTGTATAGCTACCTCGCTCCTCTTCTCGTCCACTCTCATGATGATGCTCGACACGAAATGACACACAAAGAGTGGGGGTGAGCTGGGACCCGCATGAGCTGGTATCCGCATATCTTACCTACTTACTTTCAAAACGGTCACCTTAATGCCGCTTGTAGCCACAGAAAACGCAAAAATCATACATGCGTTACAAAAAATATGCTGTGCACCTATAGGGCTAAGTGGACTTTCTTTCTCGGTATAAAAAAATCCACTTGACGCCTAGGTACACAATATACTATTATTGCCGCAAATGCGGAAAATATTTTTTATTTTAAAAATGTTTAAATTTTTGGAAAAATTCAAAAAAAAAATTCAAAAATAAAATTCAATTTTAGAAATTTTTGAAAATTGTATTTGTATTGGCGTAAGTCCCACTTTTCAAAAGAATAAAGTGGCTACACATTTAAATCATGAATAAAGTTCCATATGCAACACGGGACTTATAGTATATTACGTACCTAGGCCGGGAAAATAAAGAATGTTCCAGATCGCATGTGTATTGGCAAACATGCAATCTGAGCATTCTTTGTTTCCAGCCGTGGTGCGTACATGATTTTACAGATTTGACGGGAATAGTAGTTGGTTACGGGCCTGTGATCTACTATTTCTCCACACTTTCACCGAAAGTACGATTTTCCTCCCGCAAAAATCTTATACTTAAAAAGTTTATACTTATACAATTATACTCAAATAGAATTTATTTTAATATCAATCCATTAATAATGATTCTGTCTTTCTGCTGAATCGCGTAAATTTCTCGTAATTATCAGCAGTGAACTTTGAATTTTGCAGCGTGGTTAGTAGTTTTTCTGCCAAAACACAAGTACACATATCTTACGTACACTTCCTATCATCCAAGAAACCAAGCACAAATATGCAGAACAGCTTTCCGGAATGCGCCGTCATAAATAGCTTTGGTTTTCTTGCTTGGGCCCGGATTATTTACGGCTCTGCGCGTTTCGGCAGGATCGAGGTTTTTCCTTGGCGGTCCCGTTAGAACGCCGAAACCGATGGCGGTCAATTCCGAGCGCAACGCACAGAACAAATAGCAGAACGTTGTGATCTGTTCGATCAGCTGGCTGCTAGATGACGCGCGCTCACATGTGCCTGATGCTTCCGATAGATGGAGCACTGAAAGGGGGGAGGGGAGTCCCTAGCCAACAACGAAAGCTTCGGTCTGCCAACTGACAGTTCCTCTCGGGCCACGACGGCATGCACATCTCTAGTCACCCGCGTTGTAGTATACACCGATACTTTATAATAAATTTCCTGCTTCTCAAATCAGTAAGTGAAAATGAACTCTAGTTCACGAAAGTTTATATTTTACTCCAAGTTGTCACCGAAAGCTCATACAAGTGTTCATACAAGTGTGGATCTAATCATCGCTCTGTACGAAGACTAGCACAGTTAAAATTTTCAAACGAAAACTAGCACAACTCACGATTTGCCGCGAAAAGTAGCATATTTCAGAAATGCCGCCAAGAGTAGCACAACTCACGTAATTCCCGCGAAGACTAGCACAACTCGCGGCTTTTATTACTTAAAATGTGACTATTTTACGCTTTTATTGGTTTAGTTCATGAAAACCTTGGACAAAGACAGACGAACATCAAAGTTTTAAACAGTTTCGAAAAATTCTAAAAAAAGGGAACATTTTAAATAAATGCTTGAAAAAGTGATTGTATTTGTGAAAACAATTTTAAATTCGATAAAAAGTTGTAAATTGTGAATATTTAAAAATGTTCATCAGGGACAGTTTTGCAAAAATCGAGAAATTTGTATATAAATCGTTGTTGAAAGTTTGAGTTGCGCTAGTTTTCGCAGCAAATGCGTGAGTTGTGCTAGTCTAGCGTGCGTCAAATGAGTTGTGCTATTTATGACGGGAAATTTGAACAGTGCCACTCTTCGTAGGGAGCGAGGTAATAATAACAAGATGAAGGCTGGTGTTATAAAGAAAGAAATCAATATTCTCTTCGATCAAGGTATGAATATATTACATTTTTTATAACTAATTTTTATATATAATTTTTATACATGGAAATATAATTTATTTTGATTGTGCAAAGTTATATAGCAAAGAAGTTGTTGACCAATATTTTTTTAAATGTTCTGTTTCATTAATTTTAACTTTGTTGTTTATAATACACGCGAGTGAAAGACGATCATTTCTTAAATTCCATATGATTGAATAAATCTTTTCTGCTGAAATAATTTGATTTATATGTAAGACAAATAAATTTTTCTATCAAAAAAGACGTATAAGCACGAAACGGTCATATCTGCTCGAACAATTATCTAAGTCTGAAAAAGCTACTTAACCCTTTGTTTCATACCGTGTTTTTTTAATTAGAGTTGAAATAGGATTTTTTGTATACGAATAAAAGTGGGATCAGGCATTTCAAGTTGTCAATTATGAAAATAAATATATTGTGCAACTAGGGGGGAAAATTGGCTCTTTCTAGCGAGGGTGATGTTTTGAGAACGAGTGGGAGTCGAGGGCGCCGTAGGCCGTAGGCGTCCTCGACTCCCACTCATGCTCAAAACTCGTTCCGTATCCGCGTACGTATACGGATAGATGGGAAAGTCAGTGCGGTCAACCTGCAAATTACTAATGACTGCTGCAGGGATTAGTACCTAACCTTCGTGATGTAAACAACGTGCCTTCGCAAGTTGGCCGCACTGACTTTCCCCTCCATCCGTGAGCGCGAACGTACGCAGACACGGAGCTATGTAGAAAGGCCCAAAACGTTCTTTTCCCAAGAAGCGCTTTTTATTATTATTATGTTTTAACCGCGGGCGGCGGCGACGGCGGGCGTGCGCGCGGTCTGATACACGTATACTTACGCGGGCCGCGTATATTCGCGGCACATGTAAATTAGCGTATACATCAGTGCGCGCAAGGGCCGCATACAAGTTCATACGCGGGGCCTTAGATTACGCGTATATTCACGGCACGAGCGAATCAGCGTATACATGCGCGCGCGTATAATATATATTTACGCGGGCTTCAATGAATCAAGAACTAATTAATAAAGGAATAGAAAAGGAGTTACAGAAGAAGGTTATTCGTTGATAATAGTATATTACGATACCCTGTTAAAAATGACCCTAAGAACTGATCAGTTACTAGCTTGTTCTTAGACTCATTTCTACCAGGGTACAAGTGGCATAAATAGTCCATTACGGCACGGCTAATACACGCCGTGCCGTATCGGACTATTTATGCCACGAGTATCGTATGCTATTTTATAGCACTAACTAGCATAAATCCACTGTCACGCCTATCCGTGGCCTAAACAGTCCATTTTTGCACTGTGCGCGGTTCAATAATGGACTATTTATGCCACGGATAGGCGTGACATAGATGCGGATTTATGCCACCCAGTGCTATAAAATATTTGTTATTAATACATGTGTTTTTATTTAAAATAATTAGGAAAAAATACATGTTTTAAATTATAATATTGCTTACATTATAACAAGGATACAAAATTTTACACTCTAACAAAAAAAAAATGTGCTATTTTTATTATTTACAAAAACTTACAACTCTATGATATACTTAAAATTAATTTATTCGTTACACGCACACGCACACATACATAAGTTTTGGTTATACTATACTACAACTCTTAGTCTCACTGCGCGTTACTACACTATGGTCTGGCCTTTGTCTTATAGCGTTAAATCTTATCTTAATATTAGTGCATTTATTCGTCTCGTCGTCATTCACGTCTCTTTCACGCTCATCGAAATATTGCTCAATCATTCTCCTAACACTATCATTATTAATTTTTACAGAGTTAGAAAAATTAAGCGAAATACCCTTTACTTTGCAACACTCCGTCACCGTACCAGTGGTCTCATTGCGTGTGCGGTAGGCGTAAAACGACGCCCTCGCCGAGTTCGTCAGTCATTTCTCCAAGTAAAGAGCATAACAGTGGCTCGTACTCGTTTGAATTTTTGGGCGATACAAAAATACACGAGTCTGTATCGCAGTAAAGGATACGTCGACCTAATTGTTCTAGATAACTGTACAATTTAAGACGCGCTTGTGCAGTTGTATACGCAGCTATAACGACACTCGAATAAGCTGTGGGTTCAACAGCATCGTTTATAAATTATCAGTTTACATATAATAATTCATCGCTGACTATAAGGATGCTTAATACCTCCTTATCCTCCGCCACAAGAAGCGTGAGAAGATCTTCGCGCTTCTTAACCACCGACGTTTGCTTGAGATTGCCTCTCTGTCCAAATTTACCCTAAAAGGTGTTTAAACAGAGTTTAGCAACCGTTCGCAGCCCCGGATTTTTACCGATCATTTCGGACTCGAAAAGGATGCCCTCTTTTTCATGGTACTCATGAATATACCGCTCTTTTTCCGTCTGATCTACGCTTGAGACAAAGGAACGTATCAATGTACTCGCTAAATAGTCCCCTGTCGCCCGTAGATTGATCAAGCTCGGTTACATTATACTGTCATATAACATGTATGGCTGTAACTCGATAACCAAGCTTGATCGCTTTACGAAGTTCATCGGCGACTCACGTACCCGAGAACTCGCGATGGCCTTGATTTTCGTGATTGCACTCGCTGTCTTGCCGTGATTCTTCACAACAAGTGCGACACAGCGCAAAAGTAGATAGGCTATAGGCATACCAAAACATAGGCATACTAAAACACCCCCTCTCCTCTCAGAGTGTTTTGGTACCCGATGGAAGAGAAGGGATCCCCTCTCTCTCTCCAAGATACTAAAACACCCTCTCTCCTCTCAGAGTGTTTTAGTACCCGATGAGAGAGTGGGGATAAATTTTCCTCTCTCTCTCTATTATATTTTGGAATGCCTATAACGTTCTCTACTTATTTTTTTATTTTTTATTTTACTTTACAGTTTATGCCGATAGAAAAATTTCATGAGTTTGACGTTGTGCAATGCACAGGTCGTCTTATAGCTTGGATTATGATTTGTGCATACTGTGACGCACTTAAAAGATGGTTTTAACGGATAGCCATACTGTTCAATATTGTGAACAGGAAATTTGAATCGTTGAAGCCATTTCTGTTTTAATGCACCGATGACAAAAATTTTTAATGCATCATGTAAAGCGTCACGAAGCAAGTTTCCGATTTGAGAGTAGTCATGTCCATCCGTTTTCCACCTGATGCCATGATAATTATGTTTGAGCCATTTGTTTTCCCTTTGCATTTTGTCTGAGAGTTTTTCCATGAGAAGGGATTTTTGAATGTTAGAACAATAGGATCTGCACTATTTTCCTTGAGAGGAATGATTGCTCCACTAATAGGATTGTATTGAACGATGCGATCGTGTAAGATCAGACAGTAGGCTGAAGTGTTAGCAGGAAAATCTTTTTTAGCCTCAAACTCCAGACGTACATCGACAGGAGCACTCTTGAGACATTCGTTTTGTCGTGAACAGTCAATAACTATTAGCGGTTCATTCTCGATGAACATAGATTTTGTCAGCATCGGCTGTGGATCTCTTCCATAGTATGATTTTTGAAAATTAGCATACATATCATAGAGAATCGCATACTGATTGTTATATATGTCGAGATTCATATTGTTGTATGGATAATATTGTGAATTTAAGAAAAGTTTCACATTACTTATCTCGCAATGATCAAATCTACTCGCATTTGCAGTTCTTACAGCTTTTCTCTTTGTTTGTAGTCCGAGAATTACAAAACGAGGTTTCTCCAGTTGATTTGATGTTTTCACTGTCCAGACGTGTTTATTCGTGCTTGGGAGAAGAGGATATTCAAATATCTCCCAAGAACGAAAACACATAGAGATGGGATTATCTTTACCAATGAAATTCAATAGCTGAATTTTTTGTTTATCAGATGCAATGACATATGGCATTAACCATTCTATCTTCGATATTTTTACTTCACAATCTTCATAAGCAGTTACACCAGATGTCGTAGTACCTTCCTGGATTATTGCGTTCAAGTCACTTCTCGATCTTGTAAGAATGAGCTCATGCTTCATGTTAACTATAATTTTTTTATAGTCTTCTGCAAAGCCCATGATCATACTCAGCGGAATCGCAACGTCAAAGTTTCCCTTTTCATCGACAAACGATTTGACGTTTTCTTCATTGCCAAGCCAGCCTGCATTTTCTAGCATATTATTCTGATTCGAATTAAATTAGTCCATCCTTTCATAAGACTGCTCAAACCAACATTTTTACTTTTATCTATCTCCACAGCATTAATTTCATAACGAATTTCATCAAACAGATGACAAATGCCATTGTTCACGAATGTAGTTTTAGCTGGAGCTGATGAACCAGTTTCGAATTTGTAGATGATCTATGCACTTGACGCTGAGCGGTAGATATATGACATGAGACGGAACTTCTATGATTTTATATCCTGGAGGCACGCGGGGAAAGAACTCATGGATTGTGTGAACTGTTTTGTCATTGATGTAAGCACCTGCAGTGATGTTGCACTCTACTCGCAGTGCGTTGATTTTCAATATTTTCACAGGTAAATCAGAGCTGTGCTGATCTCTAACTTTGAGAATACGAGGAGTGAAGCCAAGGAGACGACCTATTGAATCATGTGGTCTGAAATCTAAGGAATGACTGCAAGTAATTTCACTTCTGAGAGTATTGTTGTTAGCTTTCAAGGAAAAATCAATTCCTTTAGCTTTCAAAGCTGCTTGTAAAAATTGATCAAGAGCATCAATCTCGTAACTGCCAGTTGGAATAGTAATAAATTCACCATTCAAATGAACTTTATTGTTTGATGAGTCAACGTTGGGAATTGAGTTAAATGTTAAAAGTTCAACTAAGCCCAAAACAAAATTTTTATGCTCTGGTAGTTCGATTGAAGGGAAATATTGTGCTTCTAGAACAGAAGATTTTCCCGTTAGACTCAGAGTGAAACTATCTTCCATGACTGATCGGATGATAATGAATTCATTCGGCTGCGAGCACCTCTTTTTATAGTCTTCCAGCTAAGAAGTAGAGACAAAGATGGCCACATATGAATGAGTCAAAATTTTAATATCTTTTGTAATTGTATTTCACTTCTTTCACGTTAAAATACATCATGAGATCCTTGGGAGGTTTGAGATCACCATAACTATCAAAATAAAGCACTTCAGAACTTTGCTTGCGATAACAAACCCAGTGAGTACCTCTATTTTGATAGTCATCCAAGTTAACCACTGCAGATTCATTATACCATGGACCATTGGGAGGCAAATTATTTCTCATGAAAACACCTCGGAAATCTGAGATTTTCATCATATGAGCATATTTTTTTAGATCGTAGTCAGTCAGTGGACGATTCGGCAAAGTTAAATCGAAGTTTTTTTTTCTATTCACTTGATTGCTGCCACGACCAATATGAGGTGTCATAAATAATCCCATCCCAGTTTTATAGGGCTTAAGATGGAGTCCTTTGCCTAAAGCAATAGCTTCCATGGTCTTATTATGCCTCTTACTTTCTTCATGATTTTTCTGCGCGGCTTTAGCATCATTAACAGCTTTAGCTATTCCAGCAGCACCTCCTGCTAGAGCACTGGTGGCACTTAGTCCTGCGAACAATGGAATGAGAAAAGGAAGAACTCCACCAATTTTTGCTGGAAGCGGCAGAACACGTGGAATGATAACTTTTTTCTTTCCTCCTACACTTTTAACAGCTTGACGTGCACCCTTCAACGCTGATTGAATAACCTTGCGAGAATGTTTACTTGCTGTCATTGATTTTTTAGCTACAGTCACTAACTTATTAAATTTCAGTCCCATTCCAGTTTTTCCTTTTAATTTCATAGCACTGTTAACAGCAAAAGCAAACGCTTTTTCACCAAGACTCGCATCCTTGGCTCTGACACGCTGCATAGCTTCCTCAGCAAGCTTCTTGTCAGCAGCTTTACGATCTCCGTTTTTATCGGAGTAAGCTATGTCATGTTTTTTACATGCCTGATCAAGCGGATTAATACCAGGATCTCCTCTTTTCATTCGCTTTTTTAATTTGGTTCCGGGACCGCAGTATTGATATTCAGGAAGATGCATTTCAACAGGTAAGTTATTGATAACTTTATCAAGCAATCCATAGCCTTTCGGCTGTTTCTGAGATTTGTGTATGATCATCTTTCTTCGAGTGTTGATTCACAACTGACGTTTATGGTATAAAACGAGCGTTTATATTTCAAGAGCTCAATGTTGAATGTGACTTTGTTGCGTGAACATGGATTTTACCGAGCAAAACGTCAAACTCCCTGTCACGAATTTTGATTTTGGAAAAGAGAAGAGAAAGAAGCGTCATGGGGAATTACTACCAGATAGTATACGAGCAGTATTCTGTGGTCCATCAAACTGTGGAAAAACAAATAGTTTATTGGCTCTAATTACACACCCCAATGGTCTTAGATTTGAGAATTTATATGTATACTCTAAATCCTTGAATCAGCCAAAGTATCAATTTCTCAAAAATGTCTTGGATCCGATTAAAGGAGTATCATATCTTCCGTTTAGTGAGCATGAATCTGTAGTATCTCCAGATGAAGCCCTACCAAATTCAATTATGATTTTTGATGATGTGGCATGTGAGAAGCAGGATAACGTCAGAGCATTCTTCTGTATGGGAAGACATAAGAGTGTAGATAGTTTCTATCTATGTCAATCTTATGCTCATATAGGAAAACATCTCATTAGGGATAATGTCAATCTGTTAGTAATTTATCGACAAGATGATGTAAATCTTAAACATATCTATGAAGATCATGTGAATACTGATTTAACTTTCAATGAATTTCGGAATCTTTGTTCTGAATGTTGGAAGAATGATAGATATGGATTCATCGTCATTGACAAAGATAGACCGATGAATGAGAGTAGATACAGAAAAGGATTTGACTGTTTTGCAATAAAAAAGGAATTATGAGTCTCAAACTTGCAGTTCAGTTGTAGACATCGCCACGTCAGCATGTCAGACTTCAAGAAAGAGAAGAATGTTCTTAGTGAGCTCTTGCGAGCTCGTGAGGCTATTAAAAAAAAATACACTTTATTAAAACAGGAGAAAGATGATTTTGAAAAAGTCATCGGCGATACTCTAAATCCAGTCGTCACACCACTTGAAAAACTTGTTGAGATGAAAAGTGAAAGTCCACTGCAGCAACCATCCAATCACATTTTTGTTAAAAACAGCAGTAAGAAAATGAAAAAACGAACAAGAATCGATCGATCAAGTTTGCTCAACGATCAAAATAATAATAATAATAAATCAAGTTTATTGGATTATACTGTTTATGATTATGATGATGATGATGATGATGATGATGTCACGTCGGATTCAGTTCTTTCGAACCAAATCCGTTCGTTTTAAT
>QLYP01000707.1:0-22101 GCA_016647725.1 Nasonia giraulti
CATCAAAATCGGTGAGTTCGGGTTGGGTACCTTTCCTTGTAAGTGGCAAAGACGATGGGACTCCAGTGGAAAGGTGTGATGGACGCACCGTCTCATACCACGTATTGCTGGCTGGACCAATAGCCGACACGTGTAAGTCAATTACTACCTTACGCAGTTTTTGAGTGGACATGGGTACTTTCGAGCCTACCTCCACCGCTTCAAGATAGTAGACAATCCAAATTGCCCATCATGTTTAGAAGCAAACGAAGATGCGGAGCATGTCTTCTGTGACTGTTCGCGATACGAAATGGTACGAGAAGAACTCAAGTATTACCTTCAGACTAGAGTGAGACCTGAGTCAATGAGATATGAGGGATCAGCGAGTAGGTAACTTTAAAGAATTATAAGAAATAGTGAAGAGGGCCAGAGGAGAAAAGGGATTTTGGTGCGGCGACAAGAACGCGAGGTTAGGAACTAAATGAGAATTTCTAAACGAGAAATGAAACACGAAGGTGAGAAAGTCAAAAGATGAGAAGAAGAACAGAGAAGGAGAAAGGCTGATAGTACAAGAGAGTTGGGAATAAATATTTTACAGGAACAGCGAAGGGAACGAAGCGGGGCAACACACACGAGAAAAGCAGGGTGCTCTGTAATAGGCTACGGTAAAGTCCACAAAGAGGGTAGAAGTAAGGTAAGAAGGTCGTGCATAAACTACAGACTAAATTTGGACCATAACTCTGTAGGGATAGATGTCAGCTAAGATGAAGGAGATCCGGAAAAATAAGAGGTAGTAGAAAAATAGTAAGCAATGTGGTCAGAGGGAGCAATCAAAGCGTACAGAAAGAAGCGAGAAAGAAGGGAGGAAGCGAAAGACTGAAATAAACTGAAGCAGAAGCTAAAAAACTGTTAAGAAGAAGAGAAGAAGTAAAGGGAAGAATAAAAAGAAGATTTAGTAGGATAAAGAATGTAGACAAAAGAAAGCAGAGATTAGAAAGCTAGGCAAAGTAATGAATGGAGGAAAAATAGAGCGGAGTTTGTAAAGGCAAAGAGAATAGAGACTGCTAGTAGAAAAGAAAAATAAAGAGATAGAGGCCGGAAAAGACAAGTCAAAGATGAAATTCTGGAAAATAAAGAAAGGCAGAATGAAGAAAAATAGATTAAAATATAGCAGTGAAGTTTCAGAATGGGCCTAAACGTGATTTTATTTGCAAATTTGACACTTATAAATTTCATGTCCATCAATACCAATAAAGTTACGCAGCTAGCTTTAAGTACAAGTAGAAGATTAGTACACAACAAATAGTTCACAACTACCTGAGCTGGGTTAAGCCCGTAGCAACATATCATTATGTAATATCAGTACATAAAATAATCAGTACTGACTTCAATAATTTTATTGCTAATTATTTTTTATGCAGAATAATAATTTTTAGTGCAGCAGGACAGTATTTTTAGTTTAAAAACATGGTGATCCAAAGGTTTAACCAACCTATTGCGTAAGACCATAATTAATCAATTGATATTCTTATTTTTTGCAACAAATGCATGTCCACTGCTATTTTAAGAATCATGTAAATACTTTTCTGTTCCAGCAGCCATTTTTATGACTTTATGAGAGATTAATTAGATTAGATTAATTGGTTTTTTTTGCGTACAATATGTTGTACGATAAATTGTATACAGCAGGAGTAGTAATAAAGCAAAAAATAGTAACGTATTAAGATAACTGTTGCAGATAATGTGTATTATGATAGCATGATAATGTGAAGATGGATTAAGCGAGAGTGTGTGAGTGCGTGCGTGTGCGTGAATGTGTACAAGACGTTCATGTATTTGTGTTTTCGAGATTGAAGAAGTGCTCTTTAGCTAGTCTCTTGAAACCTGAGATAGATGTAGTATTACGAATGTGAGATGGTAGGTTGTTCCATAGGTATGAGGCGCTGATATGAAACGAGTTCCTCAGCGTCTCCGTCGCGAATGTCGGAATATCCAGAGGTATCACCTCCCCCCTAACAGGCCGGCGTGTCACGCGGAAGTCGAAGTATGCCAGTACGTATGATGGTACGGCTGTGTTAAACATTTTTCGTAAGAAACAAGCAGTGAAATACTTCCTACGTCCAGCAGTGATTAACCACTGCAAATCCAGCCTGTAGGGGAGATGTGCTAATCTCTCCTTACACCATAGATGTACCGAATTCCTGTATTCACGAGCCTCTGAAGTTTTAGGTCGAGTTCTTGCGTCAGGTCACAGTATACAAGAGAACAGTAGTCTATAAGAGGAAACAGGAGCGCCTGCACTAAGTGCTTGCGCAACCTGAGATTGGTACTCTTCCTGAAAAAGTAAAGCCTGTACATTAGCGAGTGAGCACGCTTACACACTTGTGTAACGTGCTCCTTCCACGTAAGTTTAGAGTCGAGCACCAATCCCAGATTACGCACGGAAGATTCAAAGCTGACCCGGGCACCCCCTATGTTAATATAGTTGTTAGCTCTTGAGGGTAATGCGTTTATGTGGTAGGGGGAGCCCAGGACAATTGCTTTAGTTTTAGTAACATTAAGTTTTAGCTTATTCTGTGCAGCCCAGCCAGTAATCCTCTCAGCATTAGCACTCATCTTGTTTGATAAAGAATCGAGCTCTTCAAGGTGGCATTGACTGTAAATTTGCAAGTCATCCGCATAGATGAGATGGGAAACATCGGTATCAAGGCAGAAACCGATGTCGTTGATGTACAATGCAAACAGCAGGGGACCCAGAACGGACCCCTGCGGGACGCCGATGTTGAGACGCCGAGGAGAAGAACGTTCGCTATTGTCACCAACGACGGCCTGCTCTCTCCCAGAGAGGTAGGAGGCAAACCAGCGGATCACTTGCTTCGAGAAGCCGAAGGTGGATAGCTTTCTCAGGAGCCTGACGTGACACACAGTGTCAAAAGCCTTGCTAAAGTCAAAGAGGAGGAGCAGTGTTACTTTCTTTTTGTTTATCCCGGCCCTGGCATCATCAGTTAGCTTAATTAGGCCAGACTGAGTGATGTGATCAGTGCGGAAGCCTGTTTGAAGGTTGTCTAGCAAGAGCCTTGATTCAAGATATTCTGAGACTTGCCTGTGCACCAGCCACTCCAGAGCCTTGGAAAGAAAGCAGAGAAGTGAAATCGGACGGTAATCAGTCAGGGCTGTTGGTGAACTGATTTTGTTGAGTGCGCGCACAAATGACAATTTCCAGGCGGATGGGAAGCAGGGTTCGCTCAGGGACAGGTTGAAAATATGACTTAGTAAGGGAGCGAGAACCGGCAATGCTTTTGAGATGACAACCTGTGGGATGCCGTCGCTCCCCCTGGCCTGAGTGTCAAAGTGCGATACCGCAGCCAACACGTCCGATTCCGTTATAGGTTTGAATTCGAAATGTTCCGGGAGGTCAAGACTTTCCAGGGTAACAAGATAATCCTCAACAGCAGGAGCCAGCGGATCGTTAGAGATCGCGCTGAAATGCGTGTTGAGTTCATCTGTGGTAAATCTAGATGGTAAGGGAGCCTTGGTAGCAGAAATTCCAAGTTTCTCCAACTCTCTCCAGATCTCAGCAACGTCGGTCAAGGTGGACAGGCGGGAATAGTAATAATTCAGCCTGGCCTCCTCGACTTGTTTGTGAGCATAGTCTCTAGCTAATCTGTAAACGCGTCTATCTGATTCGAGCCTGGAGTTCCTGAAACGCCTGTAAAGTCTATTGCTCTCACAAGGTCTGATACAAGGTCACGAAAAGCCGCGGTGTACCACGGGTGACGTTGTCGTCCTGGTGTCACAGTCCGCAATGGGGCGAGATGATTAATGGCGTTAGTGAGGTTAGCGTTAAGTATAGATATGCAGTCGTCGAGTGATGAAGTGGTGAGAGATGACCAGTCACATTTGCTAAGAAAGTCCCTTAGCTTCTCGGCGTTGATTCCTTTAAAGTTTCTGTATGAGTATGTATTTGGTACGTAGCGTGGAATCTGTACGTCGAGAGTGGCCGAGATAAGGTCGTGTCCGTTGATGAAAGGTGCGTCTGTCTTCCAGTATGACTGCAGGCGATCCTGCTCGTCAGAACCCTGTTTATGGTGCGTGGCACCATAGGGAACGGACGAAAGAGAGTTCTCATCAATGAAGGCCCTGATGAAATTGGCATCTTCAGATGAGGATAGTTGGTCAGAGTTAAAGTCCCCCATTATAACCTTTGTGGAGTAGTTGTGCATGTGAGTTGTTAGCTGGTCAATAAAGTTAGAGCCTTGGAAAAAAAGAACATGAGGTGGACGATACACAACTCCCACGAGATGGGAGAAACTCCCTTGGCCGATACCTCACAAAAAAGGTATTCAGGCTTGCCGGCTTGCCAGACCATTTACTATCGGATGATGAAATAACATTAACCGTCAGAGATTTGTGTATATAGAGGACCACGCCTCCACCGTTTCTGTTTCTGTCTCGTCTGTAGAGCAGGTAATCATCCAGTGAAGGGATGGATGTCACCTTCTCGCTTAGCCATGTCTCAGTAACAGCTATTACGTGGAATAGAGAGCGAGTGGATAAGAAGAGCCTGATCATCTCAATGTGACCCGTGAGAGAGTTCGCATTAAAATGACAGACCCTTAGACCTTCGGACAGAGATACCTTAGAACCCGATGAAGACACGGCGGATGAGCTTGATGGCGGATGTGGTGGGATGAAGTGTGTGTGTGGCAGCTTCATTGTTGAGCGATGTTGACGGCTGGCGGAATCCGAGCTAAAAAATCATTCAGCTCGGCGTCGGTGGTGATGACAATGGCGCGCTCGTTGTCATCGCTGCAGCGCATGAAGAGTCTCCCGTCCCTGACGAACGTTCGGCAGCCCTGCCTCTTCTTAGCTTCCAGCCTAGCCCGCGAACGCAGCTTGTGGACGTCGGAGGGGAGCAGCTCGTTGATGTTTATGAGCCCTTGGTGGTCAGGACTCAGAGCTTTGGCCTCCTCCATCACGGTTGAGTCCAGCTCGTTGGTATGGAGCTTGCCTTTACGAGCCTTGGCGACGACGATTGATCGTGCGAGAGCACTCGACGAGAGGGTGACGGCCAATGGTGGCAGTCTGCCATCACTCCTGGCGGTATTCTGGGGTGCATCGAGCCTTCCCATGGTCCGGACGGATGCAACATCTCTCCGTAGGACCGTTGGGTCAAGTGCGTTTATGGCCGCAAACGCGAGAAGATGCAGCGAGGTCTCACGGGTATAGTGCAAGCCCGTAATGCCAGCAACACTATTTGAGGTCTGCTCCTGACGTCGTTTAACCTCAGCCAGCTCACTGCGGAGCCTGCTAATTTCCGCAGTGCTGCTGCTGTTGTTCTCAATTCTCGAGATCCTCTCCGACACGATGTTTTGAGTCTGGATGGCCTCCGCATGAGCATTGCGAATGTCATCAAGAGCTTCGCGAATGTCCTTCAAAGCAGCTTCGATGGTCGGTGATGGGCGAGCTAGTGAAGTACTTCGCGAAGTATTGTTTTGGGGTGGTCTCTTTAGCCGCTGTTGCTGCAGTCACCCCTGCTGCCGATGTTGACTTGAGTCCCGCTTTGGCACCCTTGGCTTCTGCACAGGGAGGACAGGCTAGGAACTGCCTATCATTTACCACGATTGTCTTGATGTTGATGGCGTTCAGACATTTAACGTGGTAATACAGCTTGCAAAAAGCACACCTTTTCGGCTCCTTGTGCTATATTGACTGTTTACAGCTGTTGCATAGCCGAAAAGGCACTTCCCCGCTCTTTTTGCCGTTTTCACTCATTTTCGTCGATAACTTACTCAAACATTGTGCAGACGCCTTAGAAGTTCTCCCTTGATGCAGTAGATGTCGCCTCGATGTTGATTGCGAGCGGAAAGAGACGCCGTGTGAGCGAGAAACCAAGCCAAGCCAAGCCGAGTAGATTTGCATGTTAGAAGCCGTGCAGAATGTTTGTAGCAGAAAAGATGGAGAAAATAAATTGCAGCCTTCGGCTGAGAGAGAGAGAGAGAGAGAGAGAGAGAGAGAGAGAGAGAGAGAGAGAGTGGACAATAAAAAGATGATCCTCAAAACTAAAGAGAATATGAAAAAGATACGGGAAAAGAGGACGGAAATAAAGAAATGTAAAAAGATAAGATTGGAAAGAGCAGCAACGGCGCTCATTATAAGAGAGAAAAAGAATTAGCTAGAAACGAGAAGAAACAACGTCGCAGAAAACAATAATAGCGAAGATGGAAGAACGAAAGAAGATCGTTACATATTCGATAAAAAAGAAAAAGAGAATTGTAAAAAAAAGAATTGGTAGATTAGTTACTCAATTTTTGTCGTTATTATTATATGTCTTAAACTTCACCTTTTATTGTCAATAGAATTTTATGTTACGAGTGAAAGTGAAATCAAAAAGTGACGGACAATGAGATACTCTGGCTCTGTCGTCGCGTCACGGTCACCACCTACTTGTACTTTACTACTCGCTCTTTTGTAGTGATTAGGTACCCGTAACATGTATCCTCATGTGACATATTTGGGGCCCAAACGTATCAACGCACCCGTGATGCGACGGGTGCAGTACTGTAGAATTTTTTAGTTATCGGCACGTGTCGCTCGAATCCTTGTGATAACTCTTTTCTTCACAGGACGCATTATATATTTTTATTCCCTCCAGTAAATAATAGCGAACAGACAGTTCACTTACAGACGACATGATAAGATCCCACTTCATAGACACCAGGAAATGTTACGAGTAAAAGTGCAATGAAAAACCGACGGACCCCGGGCATGAACCGCAGGCTTGATCAAATGATTTTCAGTTTCTTATTCTGATAATTTACACGTTTTTATTGGTAAATTATCTATAACTCTTTAACACTATAAACGCTTCGCAGTTTATTGCTAAATGACTATAAGATCGGAAACAGCAAAATATTTACAATGATCAATTGTTCAAAACTTTATGATTTACCAAAAGTCACTCCTTTTATATTTTTATGCTGTATATGAAAATGTCCCAATATCGCGGAAATTCACGTTGAAACGTGCAATATCGTAAATAACGATTATTTAAAGCGACTAAAACAAATGCGATTCTTACGATCAATAAACTGGGAATTCATCGATTTGAAATTACAACAGAACGGATAAACCACGCGACAGTGATATTTATTTTGAACGCTAGGCCGATGCTAGTTCGAAAAATCAGTTACAAATCGACGCAAATAAAATCTCGACTTCGCGGCTACAAGAAAATGGCGTCAGCGTCTCTACCGATAGACGCGGCGTCCTCTAATATTGCGTCCCTCATGCCTCTCCTTTTCCTAAAGCTGTACGAAAACCCTGGCGCCTTGAACCTGAAACGGTCACGACTCTTCTTGGTCTTGTGCTTGTAGAAGATTTTAGTTTTTAAGAAAAGCAATGATAATTCACAGATCTGCGTCTGAATTTTGACAGCAGATCACAAATAGAAATTTGATTCTAATAATGATGTATTCTTGTAATATAAGAGAGGTCCGGGATACTAGGTAGTGGAAAGTTATTTCAATTATAATAGTATGTTATTTCTTTTCAATAAATGAAATATATTCAATCAGTCTCTTAAGATAGAATATTGCGTAACTTGCAAGTATTCCCGACCACAGAAAAATACATATATTTGTTTTGACTTTACAAACTAGTTATAAGTCAATACGCATTATTTTGCGATATTGGCTTTGGATCACGATTTTCTAAATATATAAATGATTTGAAATAATTCTAAGTCTTTCTACCTGATAAACGCGTAAATTGCGTTATCAGGTTTGACAAGCTAAATTTACATGTTTTTTCGATACCGAAATATTTCTAAGTTCTATATCTTCTCAAGGCATAAGTTGCTCTTGAGAAGTAACTAGGTGCTTTAGTTGCGCTGGAGCTAGTGAGCTCGGATAGCTCGTACGGGTCCTTATATATGCCACGGATAGAGCGGATATCGGGCCGCCGAGAAAACTCTCACATTCATGCCTGTACACACACATTCACACCTATATACAAAATCATTCATACACTTTTAATTTAATGCGCGCGTCGCGCCGCCGCTCGCTCGCTACTCTTTCTCTTATTACAATTGCGCCGCTGCGTTCGCCACTCGCTCTATATAGGTATACGCCAAGTGTTGCTCAATTGAATGATTGGACCAATTCTGGACAAGGAAGAAGTCTCGCGCTTCCTCGAGGTCCTGCGCGTCCCCGTAAGGCCCAAATTCGCGCACTCCCAGCACTCTGACGCGTCATCTGGCGTCGATGTCGTCTTAAAGTTACCGTGCAGTCATAGTGCACGGGTTTCGAGAGAACGCACTGGGCTCTGCTAGTGCGGCGGCATGGCTCAGCTAGTTGGGCGCGCCAGTGCTCCTCTCTCCGATAATGTATCATATATTTGATTACATCGTTTCTTTTAGTTTTTGCATTCCGCTCCCACATCTGTTTTTGTGAACGTACTGTAGCTGTAATCTCATCAAGCCGTCGAATCGAGACAAGTGCACTACATTATGTAACGTGAGAAACAAACAGAAAGTGACTAATTCAGCGCAATAGTCCACAAATTACAACAGGAGCGTCGCTTTCCAAAAACATTGACGCGAGCTCAACTAAGCCAAAAATTGCGTATCTGCTGCTGCTTCTGTAGACAGTTGCCGGATGCGACGCAGTGCTCTCAATCCTGTTCAACACGAAGAACGAAGCAATGTACCATGTGCCGATCATCCTGGAGAACCGACTAGAGACGCCGATTCCGGTGTCCAACACTACGATCCTATACCTCTTGCGATTTTATTTTATTATACAAAAAAGTCGCCGTCGCTGCCGCCACCGGTTCATAAAGTTTGTCTCTCAATTAATGTCCTTTAATGAGTGCCCCTTAATTATTATATCTATTATTATCTTCGAATACTACTACTAGATTACTCGATTCAGCATGTAGAATGCAATAATGAATGATAGCACCTATTAAGAAAATCATTGCTCTGCCTTTGTGTATTCTTCAAGTTCGATTCGCAATTCTTTTGTTAAAAATTTATAACCAAGAAAAATTGTTTATCGGAGCGTAAAAGCTTTTACAAAGCACAACATAAGCTTTTTCTTGGCCGCTTTTAAAGAGTTTATTAAACTTATAGCGTGGGTAGTGTTTTTGCGGGGATACGTTGTGAAAGAGGAACAAGTCAGTGTATGTAGAATTCTAATATTATATCAAGTCCTATTTCAATTTTCCCATCATCAATTTTTAATAAAAATGATAAAAAAACATTATTTTTTGATTTCATGTTAGTTTTTAATTTCAATACCTTGAAATTTATCCATAAATCAGAATGTTTAATAGAGTCATAACATTAAATTAAGTGCCATATTTTATAACAGGAAATGTTCGTCTAAAATCGCTACCTAGAATCACTAATTTTCAAGCCAAAGGAACGTTTTATAATTTGCAACAATCACGTATAGTATTATCAACAGTTTCTAAAGTTTATTTAGGAATCATCGAAGCTTCATCCCAAATAATGACTTCAGATTCTCTAATTTTTTTTCTGATCGGATGGGTGTTTTAAATTTGCTGTTTTTATATTTTCTAAATTCAAAGGTAATTTAAAAGTTTTATTGCTTGTCATTCTTCTAGGTAATAAAATAAAAGCAATACCTGTCCAACAAATTGACAAAATTTATTTTTTTTTAACTCAAATAATAATAAGTTAAAGTATTATATACGAATGTTTTCTCTGTATCACCAGGTGCATCAATGAATATCATTTTTTCATTTTCAGGAAATTCGGTTATATAATCAAAAATATTATAACGAGCTGACTATCGTACTATCGTTATGTCTCTCTCCCTCATTACAACACATGTATATACATATGTATAAATCTATATTATGTACATTCTTTAAGCGGCAAGGTAAGTATAAGGAAGTATAAGTATAAGTATAAGTATAAGTATAAGTATAAGTAAGTATAAGGAGAGCAGAAGACCCAGCGTGCGAACACAGAGAGAGAGAGAGAGAGAGAGAGAGAGCCACACGCGTGCCGCGAGAGGGAGAGTGGGAGAAAGCCCACGCTGGTTTCGCCACCGCGTCCCGCGCGAGACAAGTACGATTCGTTTCCTTTTTTTCTATCGGGAACCCTCGTGGATTGCGTGCGAGAAATCTGCGAGATCGTCCTAGCAAGCTGTGTCCTTGTGTGTCGCCGGTGCTATCGCTCTGAGTGCAACCTCACGCCGCGTGTTCGTTACGAGCTGAGCGATTGCTGCCGCTCGTCTTCCCGCCGTAGCCGGACGCACACCCAAGGCCACGAGGCATCTACTCTGCTGCCCAGCAAGGGCCCCGGTCACCCGCTTGCGCCGTTCCAGACGAGCCACGAGGCATCCGAGCGAGACAGCATGGAAGTGAATGTAACGCTTTGTCTCTCTCTTGCCTCGTGCCGCTACTGTATTTGGCTGTTTTTACAATACACAAACATAAGTCTGAACTTCACCTGCTCTTAGTGATTTTACGCCTGACTCTCTGCCTTTTCCCCGCGCTCACCCCTCTCGGATATGCGTTTACTTCATTCGCGATTAAGCTACGCAGCATAAGCACTCACGACGCCTCCGCGGGCTCCCGTGCTCAACGACGAGCACGTACAGCATATTGCGCTACGGGCCAGGCTTCGTATGGCTTTCAAGAAGCCTGCTACGAGCTGCTGCATCAATTCCTCTCGATACTCTTTAGATCAGTATACTCGTTACTGATATTTGATACACGGTAATAAGCACCGTTATAATATATTTTTGATCATTATTAAGTTTTTAATATAATTTAATGAATATTTTTTGTAATCATCTATAGTAGATTCTAATTCATCGTTTGTTTTATTTAAATTAAAAACAGGTTTTGGTAATCCAAAATCTGAATATTTATAGTTTTCTCCATCTAAAATTTCAACTATATGTTGTAAAGCTTAATTATCTGCATTATCGACAAATTTTTCACAAAAAGAATTCTTATACTTTTTCAAAACAGTTTTTGTCAATGGTAACTTGTTAACAATTAAAACTAAACAAAAAAAAAAACGTAATTACTTTGGTAACATAATTGGTACATGCTTCATCAAATATGTGAAAAATTTCTTTATCGTTTTCTATTAATCCCATGGCTATCGCTGTTTCAGTAAAGGTTGGATATGTTTTATTTTTGAATTTTTTCAAATCATTAAACGATGTTACACCTCTAACTTTGTGTAATATTAACTTCAAATTAAACAACTCGATTTCGTTAGGAATTACACAAACTTGCAAAATTTTTATTATAGTTAAGAGCACTTTTCAATGCATAATCTACAAGGCCTTGGTAACAATCAACACGTAGTTTTTTTATTATATCTATAAAAATTGAGTCTACAGTAAGCTTGAGTAATATACTGTTGAGTTAATCTTCCACAATATAGGATAGGGCTAAATTTTGACATACGCCTATAAGCTAATCGATACGAGTAATATTGTTGTGGAGATAAACTTTTATCGTTATTTTGATTTTTTTAAATATAGGATTCCATCCTATATCTCCGTAAGGAAACATTATAGGCAAAATCATAGGATCTTTATGAAAAGATAATTTATTCAGAATAAAAGTTGGACCCACTACTTTTGGAGGATTTTTCGGATGAACACAAAGATCATAATGTAATGGAATCGCTCCACTTTTTGAAAAAATTAATATACATGAAACAGAATATAACAATATATAACACAATATTTAAAAATATATTACAATATAACAAACACTGAAATTTACAAATGGGGTTTGGCGAGCGAATCGAGCAGGGGGTACCCCCTAGTTATTTATTATAATTAAATAAATAAGATAAAATAAAAAAAGATAAATAAATTAAGATAAAACCTAGGAAGAAATTGGCTTTACAGTTTTTGAACGTTGAGAAATTTCTTAACACTTATAGCCCCAAAATATTGAAGGCTTTGAGTTCTCGGGTTTGCCCCTTGAGTCATCGTATGGGCCTTAGATACTCTTATAAATCTTTAAAATTCTTAACACTTTAAAGTTCATACATTGAATTTTGCGAACCATACCCTGTGCATTTTTTAGTCAAAAATACTAATCTTCTCAGCATTCACTTTGAAATGTATTAGAAAGAATTTTTCATAAGACTGGCATTTGTTGTTCTTGAGGTCAAGCGCTTTTAAGCTTCCTTAACCTTTAATTTATGACGATTTTGAAAGTTTGGGATGCAAGTACTTTGATGAATTATACGTTACACTATTCTCAAAAATCAGTCACCAGTGGAATCTCAAATTTTAGCAACCCTGTGTAAATTCTGCTGTTAACAGTCGGTTATTTATTTCTAAAAAAAGCAAAAGAATAATTATGGTGAATTCTCTCTGTGTCTAGTAACTTTATTAGAATCCTTTTTCTTTGTTGTTTAAAATCATTATTAATTCATACCGTTGTTACTAAATTCTCCATCTTGACTGATTTTCACGCTTTTACTTTAAGTTAAAACGGTCACTTTACATATTATTTATAGATAATATTATTAGTAAATCTTTATTGCATTATATTATTATTTGTGACGAGAAACAACGTCCCTCGCCACGCCGGTAATCGAGGCAGGATAGAGAGTGACGAAATAGGGTGGAATTGGCTCAGTGGTAGCACGCGCGCTTAGAGATCTCGGAAGCGCTAGATCGATTCTCGGTCCCGACGTCTCCTTTTGTTAATTTCTCCTCTCATCGTCAAGTCTCACCTTGTTACATATTAAAAATCTACACTATATTAAAACACTAAAATGGGCAATTAGTGAATAATAATATAGTGAATCAATCTGGGATGATAATTATTTTATGAAAGATGCGTGGTACAAACATAAATACATAATCCTACTAAAAAAAAATCAGCATTAAGAAGACTTTTTCGATAAAGAATGGTGAACATGAAACATTTTACATAAATTACATATGGGTATGAAATAATGATGAATATTTATATTTATGTGACTTTTTTGGTAGTTACTTAAAAATAAAGTATATTTATACATATATCAAAAACACAGTAAGATTGGTCCAGATGTGTCGGGTGCTGTGAATTATCATCTTTTTAGATGAAATATGACAAATATGTTTATTTGTATTTAAAATCTGAATTATCTTTTAAATCATATGCGCCACATAGATACATATGCATATTTTACATATATCATTAGTAGTGATCTTAGACGTAATCTGCAGATTTGGTCCGGATAAAAGGGACGCTGCGAATAATAATCTTTGCAGATATGATCTTGTTTTTTGAAGGTATCTGTTTGTGAAAAAAAATGACGACTGTTCTATGTATTCACGCATATTACAAGACGTAATCTGCAGATTTAGTTTGGATGAAAGGGATGCAGCGAATTGTCATCTGTGCAGATATGATCTGGTTTTTTAAAGTTATTTGTTTGTGAATGAGAAATGGCGACTGCTCTTTGTATTCGCGCATATCACAAGACGTAATCTGCAGATTTGGTCCGGATAAAGGGATGCTGCGAATAATCATCTGTGCAGAAATGATCTTATTTCATGCCTGTTTTTGTAAAGAAGCCTGGAAATGATACTATTGTAAATTATTATTTATATTAATATTGGTTGTAAATTTTCTCTCTGCGTTTCACAGGGTGGAGAATATCGTTAATTATTAAATGTAACATTTTTTAATAATAACTCCCGCATTACAAATTATTTATAAATGTTTTATCAGATTTAATATATATAAATTATGATAGTGTTATTATATTGCTACAAAATAAACTTTACGATTTTTATTTATTATTTTTTTTTTGTTTATCCGGAGAGTTGGAGGAATGCATAATGCACCATGACAGGAGCCGTGCGAGACTCCCCGTGTGTGAGGCTCTCCTGGTGTGGGACAACACCAGGCACACTCACTAAAACTCCCGCTCCCAGAAGGCCGCAAAAAACCCCCCCGGTAGCCGCTTTCGCATTCCTTCGGGGGGTCGCCTGTCTTAAGCTATTCTAGCCGACAACTAGTCTTGCAAGCAACCGTCATTGTTCTTTGCGCGGAGTACCGTCTCCACGTACGCCGTTATCTCATCCCAGTTCTACTTACTATCAAGCATCGTTTCAGCTACAGTATCGGACGTGAACGCCCCTATCGTCAGCTCCAGTACTCTACGTTTCTCGGCCCAGCGTGGGCAGTCAAAAAACGTGTGTCTCACGTCGTCCCGTTCGTCACCGCAGTACTTACACCCCGATGATGCCACCCTGTTCATCGCGAACAGGTAGCTTCTAAAGTATCCGTGACCGGAGAGAAACTGGGTAAGGTAAAAGTTAACCTCCCCCCACTTCCTGTCCACCCACGGGCATACATCTTTAATAAGGATCCTAGTCCACCTAGCCTTTGGACATTCGGTCCACCTAGTCTGCCAATTGCGAATTGTTTTTTCTCTTTCTTCCGCGGCAATCGAGATGCTATTCGATGCTAAGTGAGCCTCGTAGATCCGCTTGCGTTCAGTCGCAAGAAGATCCACGGGGATTACCCCCGCGATTACCATCGATGCCTCGGCCGCAACCGTCCGGTAGGAGCATGCTATTCTAAGGGACCCCCTTCGCTGTACAGCCGTTATCTTATTCCGATACTTATTCATACTCATCGCGTCGGCCCACACCTCTGCTCCGTATAATAGAAGCTTCATGTCCAGAGTTACCCCTAGATACTTTGCTGATAGTTTCGTCGTTATAGTCTCGCCGCCTACCTTCATCGGTATGATGGTAGGTATGCGCTTTCCTGTCAAGAGGACTATTTCGGTCTTATTAAGCGCTAAAGTCAAGCCGTGCTCTCTACTCATAATCGCGTTTAGTTTCGCTTGCGCGATGTCCACGTTACGTGCCGTTATAACCGCGGCTACGTCGTCTGCGTATCCCACAAGCATCACGCCTTCCGGCATTTCGAGTTTTAGAAGCCCGCCGTACAAAATGCCCCAGAAGTCCGGCCCTAAGATCGAACCCGGTGCTACTCCTGCAGTTATAGGTTTTCTTCTACGTCCCTGCTTCGTGTCATACTCTATAACCCGATCCCTCAGATAATCTTCCGTAAGACGCATAATGTATGCGGCACGCCGAAAGACTCTAAGGCATCATGTATATCGGTCCATCTTGCTGAGTTGAACGCGTTTTTTACATCTAACGTTACCAAAACTACGATGTCTCTAGTCGCGTGTCTAACCTCTTCTACACTCTTTACCGCGTCTGTTACCTCTCTGATGGCCCCTATGGTCGATCGTCCTTTTCTAAAGCCATACTGCTTATCAGAGAGGTCTCCCGCTTCGCGTACGGCGCTAAGTATTCGCGGTTTAATCAGCGCTTCCTCCGTCTTTCCCATCGTATCCAATAGACTCAATGGTCTATAAGAAGTGTCCGCGTCCGCTTCTTTTTTCGGTTTTTCGATAAGGACTAATCTTGCCCTTTTCCATCTCGAGCTGAATACAACCTTGTATCAGGCACAGATTGTACATTTCCAGTAGCAGCTCTGGCCGTTGGATTGCGACGATTTTCAGCATTTCCGCCGGAATACCGTCCAGTCCTGGTGCTCTGCCGCTTTTCAGAGATGAGGTTGCCCCATCGATTATCTTTTTTATCACTTCTGCCTCCATGGGCTCCGATTATTTCATTTCGCCTATCCTTCGGGTAAAGATTGCATATCCATCGCCAAACGGATCTTTCTCCACTTCGTCGACAATCTTTGCCCAACAGCGTCGCTTACTTTCCTTTATCGCGTCCCTCAGCCTTTTTCGCGCTCGGTCGTGTCTCTCGTACAAGTCCTGGGCTTCAGGTCTTTGTCTTTTCAGAGCTTTTTGAGCCTCCCTCCTAGCGTGAAAGCCATCTATTCTGAATTTTGCAATTTCCTCCGTCTACCAGTATACCGGGTGTCTTATATGGCCGCAAGACACCTTTGGCATAGCTGCGTCGCACTACTCCGTGATGAGACGTGTTCTACGTTCTACTAGTGCTTCGGCTTTTTGCGTCCGCTCAGTTGCTGAGGGAGCCCAATTGATGGGAGCTCCGTCCTTTGCATCTCTTCAGCAAGTCTGTCCCGGTTCATGCGCCGGGTATTCCACCGTGGCGTCTGTTTTTTTCTTTCTCTGGTCCTGTTTCTGTGGTCGTCCTGGATGTCAAAAAGTATATACTTGTGGTCACTTGCAGTATATTCCTCCATGACATGCCAATCCCTGATTTTGCGGATTGTCGTTTCGCTTACGAAAGTTACGTCCGGTATAGATTCCCCAAAACCTGGTCTGCGATAGGTAGTGGTGTTTCCCTCGTTTGCCACCACTATGCTTAGTCGAGCTGCCATCTCGATGATGGCCCGCCTCTGCAATTTGTTGTCGTCATACCCCATTCCATGGCCCTCGCGTTGAAGTCGCCCCCAATGACGAGTTCCCCGGATACGTCTCTTATTGCGTCCTCTAGCACCCCTAGTCGTATCGCGAAATCCGCCGCAGTAAGGTTCGGCGAGAGATATTCGCTGAAGTAAGTGATGCGGCCCACCCTTACCCGTACGTAGTCATCCCCCGTCCCTGATTCTGCGATTCCGCGCCTGGGCACCCAGACTGCGGCGGTCCTTGTATCGTTGGACACCCAGCCGGGTGTGTCTCGATCCGTGTACTGTTCGCTTATCAGGAGGGTGTCCGCTTTCTCCTCTGCGACAAATTGCGGTAGGAGATCGTGGGCGAGCCTACTTCTGTGCAGGTTGCCTTGAAGTATCCGCGCCATTATCCTTGCGTTTTTTCCGCTTTTAAGGCCGCCCGGAAACACCACCTTAGTTGGGTTGGCAACCCAACTAAGGTGGTGTTTCGTCGCCCGTCTCGGCTGTGATAGCACTGCGGACATCGTCCTGCGTCGTAAGACTGTCGATGTCCCTAATTTCCAGTGTGATTCTGGAGATCTTTCACCTGACTGTGCCAGCCTTTCCAATGGCGGTTTGGATGGCCGTTTTAAGTGATTCCATTTTATCAGCACTCTTACCTACGCCAATCAGAACGCCGCCCTCTTTTGTCTTGTTGAGATACTTAACCTCCGTATTCAGCTCCTCCGGCTTTACTCTTGCCTTGATCTATCTCAAGATCTCGGCGTAAGTTTTTTCCGGTTCCGGTCTTACGACGATTGCATCTCCTCTCCGCCACAGGGTCCTCTCTGCCTTTTTCCTCAGTTGTTGAGGCTGGTCTTGCTCCTGAATTTTCTTCTCCTTCTTCTTTGCCTTTCTCCCTGCCGCTAGTTGCCAAGGCTCTTGTGCCTCTGCAGTTTTGTTGGTCGTGGAGGGTGCCCTACTGTCCTCTTGCTTGTCTTTTTTGGCGGGGGTACCATCTCCTCCGTCGGATGATGCCCGTTCCCTCTTCTTCGACTTTGTCGTCCTCTGAGGCTTTTGATTGTCCGCTCTGGGTTGTTGGGGGGACTGCCTATAATATTCATGTTCTTCTGCTTCTCCAGAGTTTTCATCATTTCTCTGGTCGTGTGCCTTATTTTCAGTAGCTTGTCTCGCAGGCTGGCATGATCTTTTAGCCATTCCTTTATGGTATGACTCTCTTCATCTACCGGTGCCTTCTTCTCGAACCGGTACTCTGCTGCGCTCATGGCGCTGGCTATGCTGGTACTGCTGCTTGCTTTGTGGATTGGATATCCACCGTCTTGTGCTGTTGGCACCCTTAGGGTTTCCAATTCCAGGATTTCCTGTGTATTTTCTAGATGTTCGTTATTGGTCTCCATGTTTAGTAGTTTTCTTCATCCCGGCATGTGTCCGACCACCCGGATCCGCCTGTCTATAGGGGCAGCTGGCATGGCCCCAAAACATGACTGAAGGCGGTACCAGACTGGGCACATCATACCGGGGTATAGCACGCGCTTTCGAACTAGTCCACCTCGGCTCTCTCGAACCTCCCACCACGAACGGAGGTGCTCGGCTCTCTGGAGTTTCCGGCAGACATCATTCGATATCACGCACTCGCCTAAGCCGATTGACCAGAATTGGCTAGATTCCGGCCTCCCGTCTCGGACGTCAGCGGAAGCCAAAGATGGGTCAGGTCACTTCCGCATGCAACTTCAGATCGCCTCGCCACCCAGGTTCTCCTTTTGGCGGCTCACGGGTCGAACCGCACGGCCAACACGGCAGTTCGCTTGATTAGTTAGAGAGCAGCGTTCCGCTCATTTATGGGGAGTGCTGCTCTCATAAGCCCATCACCCGGTCAGCTGCTAAGGTATTAAGGCAGCTGCCTTCGACAAGGAGCAAACATTTCGATGGGAAACTTTACGATTACCTATCTAATATTTATACAATTTATTATTAAGTATATTTAACATTTGGATTTTGAGTATAATTTCTGTGGCGATTATTTGGCCAATATTTTACATTTCTAATTTCAATATAATTATGTCGAATTCACAGTTTATTTACAATTATCAATATGACATATGATATTTAGTTTCAAGTGATAACTTAGTTATTCAATATGTAATTTAAATTTTAGTAATGTACTATTAGTGGAGATAATTGAGCTGATCAATAAAAAAGTAATATTTTAACAATTTATAATTAATGGCGATTACTCAACCAATCAATATAAATTTAATGTTTTCATAATGTATTATCAGTGGCGATTACTTTATAATCAATCAATATATGGTTTATAATTTAGTTATGTATAATCAATGGCGAATACTCAGTCAATTGATAAATAACTTCAATTTTAGTAATTTACTATTAGTGGAGATAACACAGCAAATTAATACATAATTTGTATTTTAGTAAAGTACCATTAGTAAAAATACCTTAGTCAATCAATATATTATTTAAATTTCGGTAATGTATAATTATAATGGCGATAACTAAATACCGGAGTGGATAAATATAAACCAACTTTGCCAAACAATTGGCCTTGAAATTTATTTACTGTCCTGGCAAAGATAAGTCTTCTTGAAAATTGCCTTTTAACCATACCAAATGGTATTTCATCTAGTGATGAAGCTAAATGGAATATTTTCAGTAATAATTTCATATATTCCAGTAATAATTTCTGCTGTAAGATCATTTTGTTTTATATCTTTAATTATCAATCTTGCACCATTACAAAGACCACTGTCAATGTCTAAATTTCTTAAGCAACTAATTATTGCAACTTTTTTTAATATTAATTGATGTGGTGGCAATCCATTAGGTGTTAATGAATTAAAAAATTCTGTAAGTATCGTGTTTGTCTATTTGTCATCTGCGTCACTTTGGATTCGATCATCACTATAGTATATATATTGGTCTCCATCTATTCTTTTAACTATACTTTCATTTATTTTTTGTACAGTAGAATTTAACAGTGACAATATCACTATATTTTTTAATGTCGAATCATTAGGATCAATTTTATGTCGGAAAATTTCTGTCATTAAATCATTTTCGCAAATAAATTGTTTTATTATATCTCTTATATGTTTTGTAATTCATATTTATTCATATTTTTGTTTTCAGCTATGGCAAGTAACTGATTTTTAAATTTATTATCTGGATCTTGTAATCGTAGATTCTCACTTAATGATAGTCTTAAAAATTTTGACTATAAAAAAACTCCTTTTTACACATGTTTCAAGGACTTTCGTTCTGTATCTATGCCGTATAGGCAGAGGTTGTCTAAAGTCACCAGACGTTACAATGACTTTCCCTGCAAAATGAAGGTCATTTTTACATTTATCAATTGCTTCAGAAGCATGTTTTGAAACCATTAATATTTCATCCCAAATTATAATTATTACATTTTTAATATGTTCACTATATTTTAATTTAGGACAAATATTACACATTGTTTGTTCATTAATATTTAATGGTAATTTGAAAACACTATAGACAATTTTTCCATTAATTAATAAATTAGCAGCAATACCAGTCCAAGCTATTGTAATGAACGGAACATTCATTGAAATTAAATAATTAATCATCACGTTGTGTCAATAACTTTTACCACTACCACCGAGATTATCGATAAAATAATATTTATTCACGACTGAACTATAAAAGCAACTTTATTCCCTGAAAAGTGGGACTAGAGTAGCATTTTATTCCCTCATATTTTTTCTCGCTAATTTACTTTATGCGCGCAAAATGCAAAAAATAAATTTTGTATTCCCGCAAAATTTTATAAATTTTTGAAAATTTGAAAAAATTTTGAAAATTTTGAAAAAATGTTAACAAGTAGAAAAATTATTGTATAAATTTGAAAATTTTGAATATTTTGAATATTTAAAAAAAATTGTATTAAGTCAGTCAATTTAGCTGTTGTAGGTTCCGCTTTTAAAGAAATAAGGTGGCTCACAGTTTAGTCGTGAATAAAGCACTATATGCAACATGAGAGTAAAGTCGATTATTCCCTCGGATGATTTACTGCCCGAGCTTTGCAAATGTACTATTATTTCCTATACAGTTAATTGTAGCATTAATGATCAAATCATAAATTTTTTTGATCGGTAGACAAAGAATTAATTAATGTTTTTAAATGTTTACTATCTTTACATACTTGTAATTCGTTATTATTATCTTCATCATCGTAATTATTTTCAATACTAGATATACGGAAATCATTTAATCTCAACCCATAATGATAAGATACTTTCTATGTTTTTCAAAGCTCTTTGTTCTGCTTGAATTTTTGGTAATTTCGGGTCCACAAAGTGACATTGATACTTATCGTATAATTCTAACGAATTAATAGGTCTTTGAAATACAATAATGTATGCAAATGATTCACACATGGGTTTTGGAAACTTGAATACTGCAGCTTTTGCCAAATATTTATTCTATTCTTCATCAGTACTAATAATACCTCTTAATATACAAGCATTTCCATATTTATCATAAATACTTTCATCTACAGTACGTATATCAGCAAATGATTTACAAAATACATTCTACTAATGATAGGTTTTATAAATGTTATTCCATTTTTTTATTTGTTTATCAAAAACATAATGGTGCGGAATTTCGTGATATAAATATTGCGTTGCATTTTTATCTTCTTTATTTAATTTAAACCAAGATGTCAATGTAGTATGGACATTTTTATCAATCATTTCGTGTTCAAATCCTTCTTAATAATAAACATATTGTTCATCTTCTTCATGGACAGCTAATGTTTTAATTACATAAGATTGCTCATGTAGTAAAAATTCCCATATGCGATATATAGCTTCAGGTGCACATACATATCTGGTCGAGAGATGGTGTAATATTTCATCATATTTATATGTATCGTTATTTTCGTTTACATTGTCTTTATTACCTGGATTATGTTCATTTGCAAATTTCACAAGAGCTGTATCAGGACCTGTATGAAAATATTCAAACAAATATTTTATAGCATTAATCGTAAACTACAAATTTAACTACAAATTTCTACATTAATATGACATTCTAAAAGTAATAATAAATATGGATTATACGGTACGACAAAACTATTATCTGCAATCTTATATTTTGAAAACGTTATTTTATTACTATTTATTTTTCGTCAGTAAGAAGGGTAACCATCAGGATTATAGTGGGTTTGATTAACATAAGGTTTAGGAAATTTTTTAGTACAACGTTTTTTATCTTCATTCATATAAACACAAAATTAATTTTGTGATCCACAGGGGTCGCGTACCATATTACTTGATTTTTTCAACATTGAGTGATTCTTAATTCAAAAAGTATTGGGTTTACAAAAAAAATCATAGATACCTTTTTTATCCTTGTCACATGCAGAATAAGCCAGTATTTTTTTTATTCACTTATGCCTTTAAACAAAAGAGTTGAAATTTTGACCAAATTGGCAACTAAAAGGAAATTTTTGTAAGCTACTCCAAATTCACATTCATTGAATCCTATGCTTCACAAAACATTAAAAAGTTGTAATTCTACTATATTTCCTAATATAACAGCTTGATTTTCCAATATTGAGCTATTTAAAAATGTGCATATCTTTTGACAGCTGAAAACTGATAGACTGTTTAGACTTAAAACTTGATAAGTAAGCCCTCTGTGTGCATTTGATCATGTCAGAATAGTTTGATAAGCATTAAGAGAGCGGAGGGTCTACTTCAGTCTGATGTG
>QLYP01000707.1:29246-60238 GCA_016647725.1 Nasonia giraulti
AAGTGGCACTTTATTACACGGCGCGTAGTTAGTGCCCGAGCGTAGCAAGGGTGATACCGCAGCGCCTTGTAATATAATGGCAACTTAGGTTACAAGTTTCGTATACTATTTTATAACATCTGCCTGTCCTAAGTCCGCAATGTCACAACTATCCGTGACATAAGAAGTCCTGTAGTGCACCGCGAGGTTAGCGTCCGAGCGTAGCAAGGACGATAAAGCACGGTGGAATAAAGGACTACTTAGATCACATATAGACATGGCATAAATGCAGACTTAGATCAGGCAGTGCTATAAAAAGTATACGTAAATATACATGGTGATGAGTACAATAATATACATTTACAGTGCCAGTGTTAAATTTAGTAAGAGTGAAAATAATTCATATTTTCTTAAGATTCAAGGTTATGCAGGGGGAATAAATTATCAAATACACACACACACATATATATACATATTATCAATTATTTAAATCAATATTTATCTATAAATATTTTTATCCGCAAACATCAACATTAAAATATTTATTTATATGTATATTCACGTATTGCCATAGTGTACAAATATTTTCTCACTCTTGTACAAAATTCAAAGTGCAACTTCTAGAATCTCAAAGTGATTGAAATTTGTGTAACTCGACAATAAGCATATATGCACCATCACCTCACACAATAATGCATAACTAATAAAGGTTTAGATAACATTATATCTTGTTTCTTAAGTAAATTTTCTCTGGCCAAATATAAAAATAAAAATCATATAATTAATAATGGTATTGTAGGTGCTTTAAAAATGATTAGGTTATTTTTGAAATTATATATAATTTATTTACTCTGTTCTGTGACATAAGTATGTATCTTAGTAATGCAAGAGATCAAAATTTTATGATTTCTTTGCTAATTATCCAGTGCAAGCAATGAATTGTCAATTATATATTATCGGAACACTGCATTTTAATAAGTTATTAAAAAGATGCATATTTCTAGTAAGAAATACCCATGCAATATCAACTTTTTATTGCAAAAATGTCTTTCTTTTTATGCAAACTAACTCTATAAATCTGTTGGTGGTGAGCGTTGCACATAAACATATTGTTGTTAGGAATATAATAGTATTTAAATCATATTTTAGCATTATAGATTGCTAAATTGATTTTTAGCATAGAGGCTTATGCTTGTGATATTAGGACACTTGTACAATTACTTTGGAACTAAAAAAAGGTATCTCCAGGAATTTTTTGGTTAGAATCCGGATGATCGAACACTCTCAAATCCTGATTTTACGGTTTAAATGGCTTATAGGGTACGTATAACATATACATATGACTTTGAAAGTATTTTTAATGAAAATTTAAGAAAATTGTACAAAAAAAAGTATCTATATGTTATATCTAAAAAATGCTTCCCTGAGGAGCTATAAATTAATTAAATCATGCTAAAAATCCAAAAATTTCCAAAAGTGACATCTTTGGCACCATGCCTTCTTTTTGCTTTGCTACTACTGCAATGTCATCTGCAAACTCTGCAACTGTTACACCTTCGGGTAGCTCTAGCCTAAGTACGCCATCGTACATGATGTTACACAATAGTGGGCCGAGCACTGACCCTTGTGGGACCCCTCCGGTTACTTAATAGGTTTTCGTGCCGCTCTCCGTGTCATACAAAAGGGTTCTGACTTTCAGGTAGTCAGACATAATCCTTCTTATATATGCGGGTACGTCTTTTTCCCGTAGTGCCTCGTGTATCTTGCACCAGCTGGCTGAGTTAAACGCATTTTTAACATCCAGTGTAACCATAGCACAGTACTTCTTGGCTCCTCCTTTCCATCTCTTGCCTTCTATTGCTGATTCTTCGATGAATTGATCCAGTCTAACGCCTATTATGCGCTCTAGAATCTTGCCTGGAGTGTCCAGCATGCAAAGTGTTCCGTATGAGGCAGCTTCTCCAGGTCGTTTATCTCCTTTTGGGAGTAGGTCCAGGCGTTGCTTCTTCAAGTTCTTAGGAAACATTACTTCCTCAAGACATGAGTTGTACAAGTCCACAAAGACATTGGGGCGTGGCTGTATAGCTTGTTTCAGTGCAATATTGGGTATGCCATCCAGGCCTGGAGCCTTGTTGTTCCCAATTCTTTTGCATGTAGCCAGTAATTCCTGTGTGGTGATTGCTGGTATGGTTTCGTCATTCGCTTCCGCTTCAGGAATAGCTGTTACTTCCAGTTAAAGAGAAAACAGTGTGGTCACAATAAGATCCAGCAATTCCGGGCTTTTAGGAGGGGGAATATACCGTCCCTTTATCTTCTCCATTACCACTTGGTACGATCAACCTCAGGGATCCAGCTCAACCTCGTCCAGTAACTCTTTCAGGCACTGTCGTTTATTCTCTCTGATTTTTCTCTTGAGTATCCGTTTAGCATTCTTCATTTCTTTATTTAAAATGTCTACTATTTCTTTACCACGACCAGTCTTGTAGTATTTCTTCCTAGTTTGCTATTCCCGTCTTCTGGTTCGATGACACTCTTTGCGGGCCGCGTCGATTTCTTTATCCCACCAGTATACTGGCGGTCGTCTATTGTTGGGAGTTCTCCTTGGCATCGTTACGTCGCAGGCTCGGGTAATATTTCCAATTACCTGCTCGACCTTATACTTCGCAGATCCAGACAGCTGTATTTCTTCTAGAGCCAGCAGGAGGAATATCTACTTATCATAATCTTTCGTTTTCCAACCGACTTTTTTTGTCGTTGCCTTCCCGTTGAATCTCTGTTTTGATATTCTTATATTTATTATTATCGCATGGTGGTAACTGTTTATGTAATGATCGCTCACTATCTACGATCTAACTGAGCCAATCAGGCAGCTGCTGACAAACGTGAGATCTATGATGGACCCTGCGTCTTCTCTTTGAAATGTGTAAGAACATCCCTGGTTAACTAAGATCAAGTCAAGGAGGACGAATGCTTTCAATAGCGCTTGTCCTCTTTCGTTCGTCCTTTGGCTGCCTTACTCTACTGCCCAGGCGTTGAAATCGCCTGCTATAAGTACTGTTTTTTTTTCCTACAGCATCCTGTACTATTCGGTCCAACAGTTGTCTAAATTGTTCTATAGACGTGTTGGGTGGAGCATATCAGCTGTAAATGTGTACGCCTGCGATCTTAGCGCGTACGAATTTTTTATTACGTCTTGTCATTTTTTTCTGGAAAGCCGCTTAACCAGTACTGTCCATATCCCACGATGGTTTGTCCAGGTCTCTGTATTGTTCACAGACGATGGCTATGTCTATTCCTGTCTCGCGGACATACTGGCTCAGTAGGTCCTGTGCAGTCGCGCAGTGATTCATATTCAACTGCACTATTTTCATTTTCTTTATCTGTCAGTGGCTTCTACTGCAGCTCGGTAAACTGGGTATGCATAGCTACCGGCTGCGTGGTCACTCTTTCCCCCTGTGCCTCCTTTGCAGAGTACAAAGTTGGGTTTGTTCTTACACTCCTTTGCTTTGTGCCCATCTTTTCCACATTTGAAGCAAAGCTTACTTCTGTCTTTAGTTACTGTGCACTTTCTACTGATATGGCCAAAACCTTTACATTTATAACACCTAAGCAGTTCGTTTTTGTGGTTAGCTACCCGGATTCTACAGTTGACCCATCCTATTCTGATCTTCTGTAGCTTATTGTTAGTAATCTTAGCCGCTATCTGAGCTGGTAGACGTACCACTGCAATCTGCGCGTCACCATACGTCTTTCGCAGAGATCTTATCTTAGAGACTTCTATAATGTTCTCATCGCCAATTTCCTTTTGTAGTGCTTCTAGTACCTCCCCTGTCGAGGTAAGCATGTCCAGATCTCTTACTTCAATGGTTTCTTCTTCCTGGAGTGCTTTTTGTGGCGCCTTCCACTAGTACTGCTTTAACTGCTTCTTGAAAGTCCGAGGTTTTGACTTCTTTTGTGCGTTTAACCTCTCTCAGAAGAGAGCCTGCAACCGTTGTGTGTGTAGGTGTGTATGTGTGTATACCGTAATATTTCTGGAACTACTCCGTCAATATCAATAAAATTTGACATGCATATATATATTTGGATTCTAGATTCGGCAAAAATAGTTATTTTTCATTTTCTAAACTACTTTTTTTTTAAGGCCATTTATTTGATTTTCGAAAAACACTATTTTGCGTTTTTTTCAATCTTCTCATTGTTGCAAAAAATTCAGCTAATAATGTATTTGAAAAAGAATAAAATTACCTACTATTCCTCGTTGGGTCCTCGGGATCGATCACATTGTTCGGCAGATAAAATGAAGAAGGTGATTTTTTAAAATTTAAATTTCTGAAACTAAACATCATATTCTTACGAAAAAAATCATACCGATGAGTCACGTGTCAAACTATATCCCACTAGAGTTTGAAGTGATTTGACAACATATTTTTTCAGTAATAAATCGAAAACTAAGTTTTTTTGTGCCTCGATTACAGACGTAAGAAGTCCTTATTGCACTTAAAAATTTTTATTTTTTTTTTTTTTGAGTTCAGTCAGTTTATTATTATAAAAAATAGATCATATCCAATATTATAAAAAATAGAATTTTATAACACACACCCAGCATAAAGTTAGTATTTTACTCCCGGCGAGTCGGGAATAAAGAGCTATATGTATGTATATAGAAAAGGAGGATTTAGAAGAATAACAAGAATCAACGACGAATTTAACTTTGGCTACTATATCTATAGCTATGGGGAGCACCGAGCTTATTCCTTGCTGTTATAATATATGCGACAGCAGAGCATACGATTGCCCTTGTGCGTCTAGACTCGGATTTTAGCGTTTTTGCGTGTGTGGATTATTTATTTGAAAACAATAATAAAAGCATAAACATACTGTATATTCAAACAATATTTTATTTATTGGAACTACGAATTTAGTTGGAGGAAGCTACGTGCCAATGAATTGGCAGCGGTTTTTTTCTTCTTCAACGCACGGTAAATATGTTGTAAAACAGTTTTCAATGCACTTGAATTTTTTCAGATTTTTAAATTACTTTTTACCAAAATGGTAGGGAGCCAAAGATGTCAATTTTGGCAATTTTTGGGTTTTTAGCACAAATTAATTAATTCATAGCTCCTCAGGGAAGCATTTTTCACTATAAACATAAATATACTTTTTTTGTAAAATTTTCTCATCTTTTTAATAAAAATACCCTTAAAGTTATATATATATATATATATATATATATATATATATATATATATATTATATCTATCTTATATATCTTATATAGCTATCTTATGTTTGCTAGTGTTAGTGTTTGGAGCGTACTAGATCACCTTGGGAGCGTGCTTAATTCGTCCCTTGGCATAGTATACACCGGAAAGCCCTTTGAATACAGATCAGTGCCACAGAGAGAAGTACAAGCTAAGGACCGTCGAGTGGAATCTCCGGCGTTAGGAAGAGCAGTTGACCATCCTCATTTTAAATTGCCATGTGAACGCGTGTAGATCGTACAGTCAGCATCTGCCACAAAGGATGATTAGAACCATCTAAAGTGCGCAGGATTATAATAATAGTAAGTTGTTAAGATAATCATAGGTACATTACAATTAATAAATAAATAAGACTAAACTTACTAAATACTACTGTAAAACATCTTAAGCTAAATATATCGAAACAAGTCACGCTTTCCCTAGGACTGGAAAAGGTCGCTTGTGCCCGCACTTATCAAAGTCAGTTCTCCAAAAACTCTTACTGACTACCGTCCGATCTCACTCTTATGTTTCTTATCCAAGACGCTGTGATGGCTGGTACACAGGCAGCTCATTTACTACCTCAAGTCGAGGTTCTTTTTTGGCGACTTACAGACAGACTTCCGTACTGGTCACAGCACTCAGTCTGGCTTAATAAAGCTGACTGATGATGTCTGGCTTATTATAAACAAGAAGAAGGCAACAATTCTTCTCCTACTTAACTTTAGCAAGGCGTTTGACACTGTGACACAGCCTAGGGATGGTGCTTGTCTCCAAATTAACGTAGCAGCAGACCAAACTTTTTCACATTCGTTTGGACATACAATATATAAAAAACATGGGTGCCACCTTCATACCATATGCCAACAAAAAGTTACGTGCCAACTACTAATTACCAAATATAGCCTTTATTGCGCTTTGGGTAATTTATTACCTGGCCAAGCGAACATTATTTTTCTGTCATTAATGGACAGTGGAGCCCGAGATATTGAATTAAAAAGAAGTCAAAAATGATCGTCCTTATCAAAAGCAATTAAATTGTTTTTTACATATTGTAGGTCCAAATGCGTGTAAAAACCTGGTCTAGTGCTTGTGCCCTCAAAATTGCAAGAGCTCGATTTTTCGACAGTCAAGTATCTAATTTCTCGTAGAATGACTCAAATATACGAGACCTCACAACAACGGGATAGCGATGGCGGTGTTATGGCACCAGTTTCCGGAATTCGAAGTATAAATTACCGGTTAGTTTACACGCTGTATCTGAATTCAAAATCTGTCGTCATCCTATGCAACTTACACCACATGGGATAAGGACTGAGTCACAGTGCAGGTCGTAAAGGTCCTAATAAATTAGATAGTAGAGCACATAAAATACCTACAATCGAGAGTAAGACGAGACGCACTACTAGAATAGAAGTTCTTATCAGTGAGTAATGAAATCCTGCTTTGTTACGCTGCTCCAAAATTTAAACTCCGTAAGAAGAATGTCAAGGTCAAAGCTTCTGATTGGCGAAATATTTAGCCAAATTTAAGATTAGACGAAGAGGGCCTCAAAAAAGCCAATGTATATTTACAACTGCAGACTCTACGGTCTTCAAAAGCGTACTTTACGGTCTTGATGCACAATGTACGAATAATTTTGATATCAAAGCATGTTTTTAAATAAATACTCATTCCTTTGTATTATAATAGTACCAAAGGACCACATATTTTTCTTTTAAACACCGAGCCTGGCTTTTTTCTTTTGTTTCAACAAAACAGACTTTTTTCCTTGGATATAAAAACTCATTTTTCGTAAGGCTTTAGCAAAACATATTTTTATTATTACATAGCTTCTTTTGTAAAGTAGTAATGGACGAAATTGTAACAAGAAAAATAAAGGATTAGCACTTACATTTGCAGGGAATTGAAGGTTTCACCAAAGGCTGAAAAAAAAAATGAAAAAAAAATATATTAAATGAATTAAACAAATATTGTATTAATTACTAGCTGTATAAATTTAAAACATAGTTCTAAAATTTCAAAAATTGTATTGTAACATATTTCTTAGAATATTAAAAATTTGTTATTGTTTATTCTTTAATCTGAAAAAACTGCTACTAACTTGTTAGCTCTTGACTTCTTATCGATAACATTTTTGTAATAGTAAGTGATATCTCGTTTAAATACAAAATATGTGAATGCATTTTGTTGCTTATATAGGAAGGCCGTTCGGAAAAGCATTTTATTTTTATCATTGGAAGTTATCTAAAGCGCGATTTGTAAATACTGATTGTAAACACAAAATAAATTCTTTGGGTCTTCAGAAGACAATTTCTTTAAGATACACTTACTAAACCTCTGTGATAAGATACCTAAGAAAATTTGGAATATTGTATATTTTTTGCCAGAAAGTTTTATTTTATTTTATTTATTTATTTTTATAATTAACGCAAGATGAAATTAAAAAAAAACTAATGATTGTTTGATTGCATACGAAGTACGGAAATGCAGCTATGATTTAAGCCTTGAATAATTAAAATATGATTTTCAGTAAAACTTTTTGACGTTTTAAGGATGTTCTATGGTTACACGAAAGATAAGAGAATGAACTGAAACTTTGTAGATGTATTTGTCTAGTGTATGCGAAACGATCCATTTATTCCCGATATTCGTTACCGAACATATTTCCATAATATTCAAGTTCAAAGTTTGTAGGTTATACACTGACTCTTATGGAGCGCGGTCAAAACTAGTCGATTGACATAGAGTGCGATGTTTTCAAAGTTAAGTGAATGAAATAAAAAACTATCGACAATACTCGGCATAATCTTAAGAAGATCTACGCAAAATTTCAGTTTGCGTTGTCGCACGAATCTTTAAGAAATCAAGCGTAACGTAAATAAAACGCTAAGCTTGTAGGCTGCGCGAGGAGGTACGCGGTGAGAGGAGAGCCAGCGCGCGGTGCGAGGGGACGCCCCATTCCTCACCCCGCCGGCTGAAGGCATAGAACATCCTTGAACAGTAAAAACTTTAATAACTGTAATGTTTAAAGAGGATTTTTGATTTGTTTAATATACTCAATAAAAAGCGCTGCTAACTAAATTAGCAATATGATTTCTCAAAGAAACCTTCATCAGAGTACGTAGATATTAAGAACTGATTTAAAAAAGCTGTTGATTTTTATAATTTTTCTATAAAACCAACACGTATCAATCATAATGTATGAATATACTTTAAGCTACTTCTTTGTTATATGTTCCAAATATTACTACAAATATTTTTTTTTCAGCGAAAAATTTTCTGAAAATAATATGTACACCAATTAATTAGAATGTTTATTATAAAAAAAATTAGGATTATAAATAGATCGATTTTCTGAACTCGAGAAGAAAGTTCTTGGTCTCACAACATATTGTGTTGTATTTTTAGATACATTTAAGCGTTTGAAATTTTGCAGGGTAGGCTAATCTGCTAATTGTAGATTTAATTCGCAGGCCAGATCTTTAACAAATTCCTCGACTTGCAAGGACGATAACATGTAAGCATTTAGGTCACACATTAATAGCTTTTAATTATAATCCACGAAGTATTTTTGTAAGTTGGGCGCTAGTTCGGAATTGTCAGAGAATAGGACACCTGCTGGACAATAGATTACCGCAACAAAGATTGGTGGCTTTTTGTCCTTTTGTGGCTTGTTGTACGCTACTTATCAGATACTCCAGGATGCCTGGGTTTTCCTCGACCTCTGACTATGTCGAGTACAGTATATTCGCTTTGTAACTATTTCTGAAAAACAGGGCTACACCTCCTCTGCGCTTATTTCTATTTTACCGCGTATATTAAACTAGAAGATCATAGTTACGACATACACATCTAAACTACTGGGTATTTAGTTTCTAATTAGTTGCTAATTAGTTACACTATTCCCGATTTAGTTGCTGCATATCTGCAAAAGGTACGAGCGATCTGCTAGATTAATTCTTAACCTAGCAGACCACGATACTATATCTTTAGTTCTCGTTGAGATATTAAAGTACTGCGAAAGGCATATTTAATTGCTAATTAGTTCTACTATTCCCGATTTAGTTGCTCCATACCTGCAAAAGGTACAAGCGATCTGCTAGATTAAGTCTTAACATAGCAGACCACGATACTATATCTTTAGTTCCCGTTAAGATATTGAAGCTCTGCAAACGGCATATTTAGTCGCTAATTAGTTGCTACAGGACTGTATTATTGAAATTATCCCCTATCATCCCCTAACTGCCGCATTAACCCTTACACTATCACCAAAGTACGATAAAGTCAGAAAGAGGTCATGAGAAAATATAAGCTATGGCACTTTTATTTGCTAATTAGTCGCTGCAATATAGCACTGTTTATAATATTCCACTAGCGACCATTACGTCCTGAACATCCCTGCTACTACCCCCAGAATATAACAATATCAGAAAGTTCTGGTGGGTGAAAAATAATTGCGAGATATTAAGTTGGTCTCCGAAACGAACGTAAACTATCTTACAATCATCCCGTAACCTCAGATTATTCCCTTCTACTTACTTAAAAATTGAAAATGGACAAAATAATTCCGTAGGTGTGTAGAATCGCAAGATATTTTGTTACTTATTAGTCGCTTGCATGTGTCATGGTTTAAAACATTTTACATTTATCTCAGGTCAACCGATAGAGGTTTCCTATTCTTAAGTATAACATCTGCAAGCAACTAATACACAAAAAAATATCCTGCGATTATATATACCAACGTGCGTATACTGGCTGTTTTCTATCGTACAGAGAGAAGTAGAGATCGATCAGAAGTGAAAGAATAATTAAAGAATATTTTTAAGTATAAAATTCGCAATCAAGTAATTAACAACAAAATATACTGTGATTAAATTGTACACCTATGTGTGTTCTAACCATCTCTAATATTCAAGTGAGCAGAAGGGGATGATCTGAGGTTAAAGGATGATTGTAAGATAGTATTTACTTCGATTCTGGGAGCAACTAAATATCAGCATTTTCTTTCAACCTACCAGAACATTCTGATATTGTCATAGACTGTGGAAGAGATCAAGGATGCTTCAAAACAAAGGGTTGTTAGTGAAATATTATTATCAGTGCTATATTGCAGTACCTAATTAGCAACTAAAAGCGCCATAGTTTATAATTTCTCACGACCTCTTTCTGACTTTATCGAATTTGGGGATAGTGTGAGGGTCGATGCGGCAATTAGAAGGTGATAATGGATAATTCAAATAATGCAGTCCTGTAACAACTAATCTGCATATTACATCTTGTGATATGCATACATACATACAGCATTCTTCATTTCATATTCACAAACACATAGCTTTATAATAAAGAGCATAGCGGCACAAAAAACTATTTGCAGCATCCCTGTCATCTGGACCAAATCTGTAAAGTTGAAATAAATAATGGTAAAAAAAAGATCGATAAGACCTGGGCTCGAAGTCTAGACCTTTTGATTAATAGACAAATGACTTCACCATTTCGACACTTACATGTTTATTTTATAATGTAATATAACATGTAAGAGCGTTATTCTTCAGGAAAAAATGAGGACTTGTGAGAAAGACTTTGTTTGCGCAGAGATAGCAGGTATACACGTATACAGCTGCCATGCCTCGCCTAATGCATCGATCGGACAATTTTTTTGTTTCCGTTTTTGCAGAATGCTACTGGAAGAGAGCCAGTAATTGTCGCAGGCGATTATAACGCATGGGCCGTAAAATCGGTCAGTCAAAAGATTAACTAGAGAGAACGGGTGCTCTTGGAAGCATTTGCTTTTCCAGATCTGATGTTAGTTAACCAGGGTAGCACTTACACCTTTAGAAGAGGAGACACAGGATCTGTTGTACACATGACCTTTGTTAGTTGTCTAATTAGGCCTTAATAATGAAGGTAAGAAAAACTTCGTAAGTCTTCGTAAACTTTTACAATTTATGTCTAGAAGAGGGAATGTTTCCCACAAACTGGAAGAAACAGCGACTCATGCTCCTGCCAAGAGGAAATAAGCCACCCCAGGAGCACACATTATACAGACCGCTTTGCATGTTGTATATCTCGGGTAAGATCCTGGAACGCATAATCTGCATCAAAATTGACTATTTTATAGAAGAAAAAGGTAGATTGGCAAGACAATAATATGGCATTATGAAGAATCGTTTAAGCCTGGACGCAGTTCGCCTAGTGATTGACACTGCGCAAACAGCTATAAAGAAGAAAAAATGGAAAGGAGGAGAAAAGGAGTACTGCACCCTAGTTACATTAGATCTAACTAGCACAAAATATGAAAAATGTTTAAATTTTACTGGGTTACAATTTCTAGCAAAATAGAAGTTGAAATGATTCGCTGTATATGATTTTATCGCAGTTATAGAGATAGCAATCCTGCAAAATGGTTTGTTTTTGAAATTAAGAATCAGCAATATCCACACGAGTTCAAAAAGCCTACTTTACGTCCTCGGTACACACAATAGTTTTTGTAACGCATGTATTGATTTCCGCGTTTTTTGTGCCTATAGGTGAAACTAAGGTGAATTTCTTTGATACGGTACCTCATAGCATTTAGTTCTATATATGATACATATACATATATTTATTGTAGTGTTACAAAAAAAGTTAATAATTAGAAAACAAAATATAAAAAAATTGAAAGCTCATAATATTTAAAGCGTTTAACAAATAGCTTATTTATGTTTTATCTTTCTTCTGTATATTATGATATTATGACAACAATTTTAAATCAACAAAATGCTATACATAACCTGAATTTATAGTTTAAAAATTAGTATGAAAAAAATAGTCAAAGAGGATGTATTCAATGTGATTCTTCATAGTAATACTAGTAGTCGTAGTAGTAATAAAAAATAAGAACAACAATAATAACATCGACGACAAGGACGACAAAAAAAGACAAAAAACGCAAAGAACGGGAATTAGTAAACAAGCAGATTAATAAGCTATCTTTTGAACTACATTTGTCGGAATATCAGTACTGCCGTCCTGGTACAAAATTGAAGAAGCGCCTTGCTCGAGGTGATCTTGGAATCAGTCAACTTGATACAGCCTGTAAACAGCATGACATTAATTATTCGAAAAATCAAGAGTGCTGAAGCTAGAAATGCGGCTGAACATTTTTTAGCTAATAAGACACGCCTGGCACCGAGTTTTTGCAAAGAATGCAAGTTACGTAAAAAGACTTATGCTGTAACAAATACAAAAAAATAAAATCTAAATTTCGCATGGAAATAAGGGAGAGTAGGGGAAAAAAATTAATTAGCTTCTATTACACTAGCTCATTTAGTCAAAACAACTACTAAATCATTAGCTCCAGGGGGCGAATATTCATGTTACGATTCGTAATGCTTTGAAGAAAGCACGTGAAATTCTAAAAAATCCGGTGAAATGACGAATGTTCATGTTCCACGTAGTTACCAATACGAAATAACTGGGGGTTTCTTCCAATTCTAATTCCGTTTTTTGCTGGGTCAAGGCTATTATAAGGTAAAGATCTCTATCTAAAACCATCTAAAAAAGGTTACAGTCATTTTCTTAAATCTCACAAAGGTCAATATTTGGATAAAATTCAAGCAAAAATCGTAAATAAAATTGCAAAAAAGAAATGTCATATGAACAGAAAAAAAAACTTTGAAATAAATTTGCCAAAAAGAGCTCCTACTGGTGTAGATTTGTTAAAATATGTTGAAATTTTTGGAATTCTCTATTCACGTGGTGTTTTTATGAGACATTCACTTCCAAAAATAAACCTCATTATTATGAATCAACAATAAATAATTTTGAAGACGATAGCAGACCTAATATATACTAGGTGGCTTATAAAAAACGTGGAAATCAAGTTATGATTTTGATAGTTTCGTTATTCTCTATGTATGCAAGTATGGTAAATTTCCTAATTTACCATCATCCTAAAATTTACGTAGGGCGAGAATGTGTCGAAATAACAAGTCACGATAACGATATCTCACAGGTGAACAGTGTTATTAAATGTAGTTTTACCTCCAAATAATTATATCATCCAGTGCTACCTGTTAAAATGCATGGACGCTTGCTATTTCCGCTGTGTAGATCATGCTGTAAAAACAGTCTAAATACTATGAGTATACATTGGACGCCTGAAGGGCGATCGTTTGAAGGAACTTGGATATCCGATGAATTGCAGAAAACCGTGGAGATAAGCTATAAAATCTTAGAAATTTATGAAATTTGGCAATACACAATTACAAAATATAATCCTGAATCAAATACAGGAGGGTTACCAGTTTTATAGATACTTTTTTAAAACTTAAACAAAATCTAGCGGATGGCCCGTAGATTGTAAGAGTAAAGATTCGAGTACTACATAGCCAAATATCATAAATCAGAAAACATATAATTAGAATATAAAAAGAATTGAAAGTAATCCCGGTTTGCGGTCTGTAGCTTAATTAATGTTAAATAGCTTCTGGGGTAAATTCGCTCAACGAGGAAATCTCACAAAAACTGAGGTTGCAAAGACTCAGTCACGCTTTATGCAATTGATGACTAGTCCTGAAATCAATGTAGTTACATTATTACCAGTAAAAGATTCTAGTATTTACGTTTCATGAGTTTATAGCGATGATTCTTATGATCTAGGTGATATAAATAATGTTTTAATAGCTGCATACACTACAGAACAAGCACATCTTAAATTATATACTTATTTAAAAAAATTAGAAAAGCAAGTACTCTACTGATTCATGCGTATACAAGACTTTGTTTCAGGAGGACCTAAATTTTATGCGAACATTGTAAAAAAACCTGACGGAAGCAAGGTAAAAGGTATAACCCTTAACTATCGTACGAGAAAATTAATAAATCGTAAATGGATACGATCGTATGTAACAGAAAAAAATCCATTATCGATTGAATTTGATAGTATTCGACGTACAGACTTCCATGATGTTATTCCACGTAAAGAGATTAAGTCGTGTAAACCTGTGCATGGAAAGCACTAGGTTAAAAGTGACACGATTTCTTAACCTTTTGGTTATAATGATAAATAATTATATCGATGTATAAATATTGTATGTAAATAAATATGCATTTATAATAATAATGATTATGAATGAAAATAAAAAATACTTAATAAAATTATGTGAGTATTTATTTAAAAAATTTGTTTATTTATATTGCTTTTAACACACGATCATGAGCTTAAAATATAACGCTTATAAGCTTTCACCCCGCGATCATAAGCTTTCAAATTATGCTGGTATAGCCAAGAGTATATTATAAGGATACAAATCTTATATCATTGTTTTAAATTGTTTTAAATGCACACAAGGTGAAAACAAGCATTTAAAGCTCTGTGCTGCGGACCTTCCGGTTCTGGGAAAACTACATTTGTAAAAAACTTTCTTAAATATAGAAAGTAAATGAGCCATACTGTGTTTTCAAAAATAATCCCCTATTATATTAAAGATCTTAACATATCCGTGTGCCGTGAAGCCTCTCCTATATTTTTCCACTTACTTAACATCCTCTATTATACGCACACACTCGCGCGCACACACACACACTGACCGGGGATGCCGATATCCCGTATGTAGCGCGACCTCTGGCTGGCGGATAGGGGAATGCTCATCGGCGTGTTGAGGTGTCCTTAACCGGCCGAAGGGTAGAGCAGAAATAACATATGCTCCGCAGACAAAACAGGCTAAGGGAAGAAACTCCAAAAATAAATCAAACATGGATAGTGAGTTAATAACATTACTACCCTAAGGGAGTCAAGCCACAGAGCCCAGTCCCGCCGTTAAGGGGTCCAGCCTAGGTTAAAGCCTGCAAAAAATCAACAAAATATTCGTCTAAAAAAATTTTTTCTTTTTACGTAAATTGAAAAACAAAAAATATCTACTAAAAATAATTACAATATACACTATTCCTACCAAAAAATATCATATATATATACTGTACGAAATCACTGACTAAAATTCATGACATTTTACTATGTGAATAAGTATTTTTAGTCACTTGCCATGGCTTTGGGAAAGATCCGGACCGTCTTTTTTACTTTACCCGGGCTTAAAATGTACCTTGAACCTGCCCCCTCAGACCAAATGAAAGACATTTCTAAAAAATATTAATTAAATGTTGTTAGCAACAAGTACAGCGTGAAAAATATTAATTGAATTTATTAGCTACGTATACAACGTATGAATAATAATATTTAATTAAATTATTTTATAGAAATATATTTCATTAGGTCTGAGAGGGCATGTTTAAGGTACATTTTAAGCCCGGGCAAAGTAAAGAAGACGGTCTAGATCTTTCACAAACCCGTGGCAAGTAACTAAAAACACTTATTTATATAGTAAAATGTCATGGATTTTGGTCAGTGATTTTTTATAGTATATATATGATATTTCTTACTAGAAATAGTGTATAGTGTGAATATTTTCAGAAAATATTTTTTGTTTTTTAATTTACGTGAAAAGAAAAAAATTTTATTGGACGAATATTTGTTGCTTATTGTTGGAATTTAACCCACGCTAGAGCCGAGAAATTGATGGACTATGTCAAGGACAGCACAATGTGCACAAACAAATTAAAGATCTTGCCTGAAGCATAAAAGCAAGCTACACAAATCTGTGCATGGCAGATGATAACTTACAGCAATACCAACGCCCGGGAACTTAGAGGAGGGAAACACAGACAACCCCAAGTCTTAGATCTCAGAAGGCGGGTACAACAAAGGGAGCCCTAACTACTCTGCAGGATCAAAATGGAGGAAATAAAGAAGAGGATAATCAACCTCAAAAGGCAGCGTGGTAGTAAGTCGTCACAAGAAAGTCAAAGAAAAAGGAGAAAAAGGCAAGCAAAGAGGAAAAAAGTGTTTCTGGCTTTACAAACCAGAATAGGACCAGCAAGGATGGACCTAAGGCACGGAAGGAAAGAGCAATCACGCATCTGGTAGCTACGCAAGCCCAGCTTACCAAGCTGCAGCAGAAGCCACTGACATACGAAAGAAGTTTAAAAAGTGCAGTTTAATATAAACCACTGCGCTATTGCACAGGACCGACTGAGCCAAATTGTCCACGAGACAGAAATCGACATAGCCATCGTCTCTGAACAATACAGAGACCTGGACAAACCGTCGTGGGGTATGGACAGAACTGGTAAAGCGGCGATATGAGTATGTGGAGACGCCGCTTTCCAGGAAAAAATGACAAGACGTAATCAAGGATTTGTACGTGCTAAGGTAGCAAGCGTACACATTTACAGTTGCTATGCTTTTCCTAACGCGCCAATAAAGCAATTCAGACAACTGTTGGATCGGCTAGTACAGGATGCTGTAGGAAAAAAACCAGTACTTATAGCAGGCGATTTCAACGCCTGGGCAGTACAGTGGGGCAGCCGAAGGACAAACAAAAGAGAACAAGGGCTATTGGAAGCATTCGCCCTCCTTGACTTGGTCTTAGTTAACCAGGGATGTTCTTACGCATTCCGAAGAGAAAATGCAGGGTCTATTAAAGATCTCACGTTTGTTAGCAGATACTGGATTGGCTTAGTTATCCAACGAAAGTGCAACTACGAAAAGAGTCGGTTGGAAAACAAAGAATTATGATAAGGAGACATTTTTGCTGGCTCTAGAAGAAATACAACTGTTTGGATTTGCGAATTATAAGGTCAAGCAGGTTATAGGAAATATTACCCGAGCCTGTGACGCAACGATGCCGAGGAGGGCTCCTGATAAGAGACGACCGCCAGTATACTGGTACTAAGTACTAAGAACTGGAAGAAGTAACGCCTGGTACTACTACCATAAGGAGATATGCCACCTGAAAAATCTGCTTCATACAGACCACTCTGCATGCTGAACATCCCGGGCAAGATTTTAGAGTGCATAATCAGCGTTAGAATTGACTAAGTCATTAAAGAACCAGATGGACTAGTAATTATCAATACGGACGCTCCACTCTCGACGCCCTAAGCTTAGTAGTCGAAACCACTAGAACTGCAATAGAAGGGAAGAGATGGAAAGGAAAAGCCAAGAAGTACTGTGCTGTTGTTACACTGGATGTTAAAAATACATGTAACTCAGTCAGCTGGGGTAAGATACAAGAGGCACTACAGAAAATAGAGGTACCCGCATATATAAGAAGGATTGTCTGACTACCTAGAAGACAGAATCCTTTTGTACACAGAGAACGGCACAAAAACCTATAAAGTAACCGGAGGGATCTCACAAGGGTCAGTGATAGGATTTGCAGATGATATTGCAGTAGTAGTAGTAGCGAAGCAAAAGGAAGAGGTGACGGGAATCGCTAACAAGCCAGTATTTATAATCCACGATTGGCTAAAACAGACTGGAGTTGAGCTTGCTAGCCATAAAACGGAGGCTATTTTTATATCTAGTAGGAAGAAAACGGAGACAACAACGCTGACAGTGGACGGACATTAAGTACCTGGGAATTACCATGGACGCCAGACTAACGTTTAAGCAGCATCTCGAGAGGGTGTGCAATAAGACAACAAAAATCGGTGCTGCACTATCGCGACTAATGCCATATATGGGTGGACCAACGCTGGATTTCTATACGAAGGCCACTAAGTTGTAGATACGAAACGCTCCTTGGACAGATGCAGAGGAACGTAGGTCACAGAGTTGATTTCTTACTTCCCTGCAGAAGAACGTAGGAGCTATGGTTGAGTACCTCTGAGTGTTCCTCAGACCGATGCTGAGGGACGTAGGTGTCTGGGTTAAATCTGTCCAGAGGAGGACCGTCTGATGCTCTTAAAGTAGACGACCGGACGATGCTGCACTGAAAGAAAAGAGAAATCGTTAGTCATTACCGGAGTACTCCAGTAGAGAGTGTTCTTGTTGGCTGTACTTTGTGCTCCAGTAGCTCGTACCGGAGTCAGCCGGTAATGCCAATCGGACATATATTCAGTCGATATAACCGGGCATCAGACAGCAATCACTTTTTTTCTTTACGAGTTTGGAGATTTAGAATATGCGCTCCGTATTTTTAGGAAAATAAATTTGAAAATACAGCATCTCTGGTAAAATCGTTGCCGAGTTTCCGAGTAGAAACAGGTTAAAATTTTCCAATATTGGTAGATTCCGGCGAACTGATCTTGCAAGAAACCCGGTACGACATGAATTTTGTATGCCATTCTAGGTGAAAATATGACAAGGAGTAAAAATGTTTGGTAAAAAGTAAGATTACGAATCGCAAATAGATGATGTCTAGGTCTTTAGGGTAGCCGATGACGGGGTTCAGGGTCCGCATCTAGAAATACATTTTTCGTCGATATCTTGTAAAGGGAGGTTTTCTGAAAGTAACGGACGAAATTCTCACCCCATACATAAAACTCGAACATCAGGTAGAAAACTTAATTTTTTTATTTTGAGGTTAGGAATCTTTTTTTCTTTTTCAAAACGATGCACCCTTTCTACCAATCTATAAAGCTAAGAAATGACGTCTACAAGTGAGCCTTTTACAAAAATCTACAAAGCGCACTTCCTAGAGTCCGTCATCGGCGAACCCGAACACCTAGACACCATCTACAAGCGATTCTCACGTCTAGACAGCAAAAACTATGTAGCGCACTAGATGGACGCACACTTGAGGTATTTATTTATTTTGCGTGGGTAATACCTACTGTACCAACCAATGTCGCTATTACTGGGGGAAGGCACAGAACAGGCTATTGGAAAGTTCGGTTGTCACTACCGGAGACTACTCCGGCTAACATTGCTTTATGAGTCAAGTGACATTAACATTTTATTTTTTCAGTATGCAGGATGCAGATGGCTGGACGATGCAGAATGAAGAAGACGAGTTTGATCCTGAACCTCTAATAACCTTAGTGGATGGGGGATGTATGGAAATGTCAAACTTCAAAGGAGAAGCCGACTAGGCTAGTTAACGGGCCCCACGGAAGTATTATTCAACAACACACGCGCAAATATTATATGCTGACAGTGGTTGACACGTTCACTAACCTGCCTTAAGGGAACACAACACCTTTAAAACCTGAAAAAAATGCGAAATTAAAGTAAATCATTTGAAATTTTGTTCAGTGATATTTAGTATAAATATCTTTAACTTTACCGCACTATAACCTTAATTATCCCTGTTGGCCCATTGTGGCACGCGGTGCAATGTTTTGTAAATTTGTTCACTGTCCGTAGGATTTCAAGTGTACAAATGGTTCTTTTGAGCTCAAATTCCAGGAGGATACTTTGTACACCTGTAGTTTCGGTATGAATGCAGGAATTTTAATTTAAATGTTTAGAAAATATTTTATACCAAGTGTACAAAGTATCCTCCCTGAATCTGTGCTCAAAAGAACCATTTGTACACTTGGAATCCTACAGACTGTGAACAAATTCACAAAACATTGCACCGAGTGCAACAATGGGCCAGCAGAGATAATTAAGGTTTCAGCACGGTAAAGTTAAAGGTATTTATACTAAATATCATATAAAAAAATTTTAAATAATTTAATTTAATTTTGTCATTTTTACTTATGATTCTTTTTTTCAGGATTTAAAAGTGTTGTGCCCTCTTAAGTCGTTAGAGTGGGGCGTTCGGACAACATATACACACACTGCATATACACACATATATACGCTGACTACGCTTTCGGCGACTTAGTGGACGAAAGTGAGTAGCTACTACTAATGTTACTTCCGAAACTGCAAAGATTATAATTAAATATGCTAAAAACATCATGTCTTTTTCACACTTTTAGCCCTAAAGCGAATTATGCTCATCGAAATTTTTTTTAATTAAAAAATTCGATCATAATAATACAACGTCATTGGAGCAATCTTTAAAAATTTTTTTTATAACACGTGCATAAAAAAGACCATTTTCGGCGCCTATAAACTAGGCCGATAATGGGGTTTTCCGATCGTCACACAAAAAGTAGAGCGAGAGTCCCTGATCACAATACATGTATCAATTAATCCATTTTCGCCCCCTATATATGTAGAACGAACCTACAATAATCGGAGAATCGGAAATCGAGCGGACCGAAAATGGTCGTTTTCGGCTCTAGAGGCGAAAACGACCATTTTCGGTCCGCTCGATTCATTTTTTTTTGTTCATCTCCTTACTAAAGCTTTAAATCGTTAAAAACTGTTGAAACAATTTCCAAAATATCAAAATTTTCCAAAATTTTTGAAAATTTCTGAAAATGTTCAAATTTGTCAAATTTTCAAAATTCTCAAAATTTTTCAAAAATCGTCTTGTATTTTTAAACACCTATCCTTTTTATTCATCAAATCATTTTAGGGTTAAGTCTAATCTAGCATGTTAAAATTATTACTGGAAATCTTATTATTTTATGTAACTCGATATGTGCACATTTATACTAAAAACTTTTATGAGAAAATTCAGTTTATGAAAAGTGTACTAACGTACAATAATATATTAAAAATTACACTGATAATGTAACTGACTTGTTAAATAATAACTTTTTTATAGTGATCACTGCAGATAAATATTTTCTGGTAACTGCTTTGGTTAGGTTACAGCTTTAGATCCACTTTTTCCTCATATCACAATTTGGCACTTGACCCTTATAAAAGTTTCATTTTGTAATCATTACTTATTATAAAAAAAGTAAATAATTATTTTAATTATTTAAACAACTTTTTACGTTTAATCATCAAATCCTTTTTTTTTAACAATGTAAAAAGAATAATAACATAAATTTGAATGTTTGATTTTCTTTACAATTTACGGTGTATTTGTCCCCTTAAGATTGAATTAATTTTCTGAGATCCGCGAGTTCAAGCTTCTTTGTCTACTTTTTTTATTTTTGGCATTGTCTTCCGTCCGTATGTTACAAACAAAAAAAATTTATATTAAACTTTTTTCGACACCGAACACAAGGCTTAGATAGTATAAAGCGAATTTATATTGTCATAAATCAAAGTATTTGGTACACGAGCACACACGCGGGTGTGCGAGACGCAGACGAACGACGTGGTCAGAGATCGGAAGAGCTAGTGAGAGAAAGAGAAAGAGAAAGAGAGAGAGAGAGAGAGAGAGAGAGAGAGAGAGAGAGAGAGAGAGGGAGGGAGAAGTAGAGAGCTGACACTTACAAATAGAAGATTCCACTCGCTCTCGGGAACCAGCTCGAGCCCCAGGACGTCTCCTTGGAAGGCGATGTAGCGTAGTCGCACGATAGACAGGCTCAAGGCGAAGACGCACGATGACCCTCTCAGTTGAGCCGTAATCTCGGGAACAGCTCACACGCTTGTAATTCAAACGAATCAAGGTAATTAACACGGCCTAGCAACGAAAACAAGCGTCTATCCGGTAGACTAGCTAGAACGGATCTGTCGTGCGTATACAAAGTCTCGCGCGCGAAGCTCTCTCTCCCCCCCCCCCCCACACACTCACCGTCAGTGTGCTCTATCTCGCTGCTCTGCCGCTGCTCACCTGTAACATGTAACTATTGTACATTAATATAACATAACTAGACTTGGCGCAGTGCGCTGCGCGTACTGTAGTAGACTATTGACTCATTAACTTATTAAATGAAATATACATGCTTGATTGATATTTTTAATATTTGTTTTCTATCACGGAAATATATCAAACTTTACAATATATGATTCATTTTGCGCTTATATAAATTTCAGAATTGCCGTGGTTTCGTTGCCAACTTCCTTTTAAAATTTTAAGGTTATGTCTCAACTCAGTTTGTGTCAACGTCGACATCATGTTTCTTTTTGTAACAATAATAATATTTACAATATAGAATATTATAATTTGATATGTATTATTGTATTATATTACATTTTTAATATTAGAATCAATTTTAGAAATCAAAAACAAATCAAAAACTTCTAACGATACTTTTGACGCATGCCAATCATATTGGCTTCACTTCATCCGGTAATGATTTTTTTATATAGGGATTATTGTATGCTGGAGATGTTGTGACGAGTTAACAACGTTCCTCGTCATAGTATATTAAATAAATATATAAAATGTGTACGTACTCTGGGCTTTGTTGAAGCTAGTATTTGATTACTCGTCTCAGATGCCGGTGGTGTATTTTTAAGGAGTAACTCTGGATTTAATGCAAGGATAGCATCTATCTCCACCTAAAAAGTTAAAATGCGAACGTTCAAATACCCACATTCTCAAGAATACTAATTGCAAAGTTATAACAGTTATTTAAACCATGATTAAAACCAAATAATAATGGAAATGCGTCATAACTTCCGGCACGAGAGTAAATTAAAATTTCTGCAACGTACAGGTGACACGATTCAAGACAGAATTTGTAAATATTGTAAGAAACTTGTAAAAGCATAGAAACATTAAGAATCACTGCATTTTTAGACATTTAGGTGTAGATAAATTAAAAAATACCATCAATAAACAAAATAGTCCCTAAAAATAGGAGCAAAAGTAGCATATTCTTCTCACAAAAAAACTTGCATGTAAAATTTCCGGGGCGAAAATTAATTAATTCACTACTAAAATAGGCCCTTTATTTCCTGAAAAATGGGACTAAACTAGCTTTCTATACCTTCATATATTTGTTCTCCAGATTTTCGTGTAATGAAATTACTTTATTCCACACTTGACCTAAATAGCCACTTTTTGTCCCTAAAATACGAAGCAAAAGAAGCATGTTTTTTCCGCAAATTTCATTCAACATCGGACGAAAGTAGATTTTTCCCGGCTAATTTCTGCCCTTGCGAAAAATCCATTTGCTTGGGCAGTAAAATCCACCCGCGAAAAAATCTGCTACTTTCGCCCCTTGTTACATAATGTACTATTCTTTATATCATAGGCGAACGGTTTTCGTGTTATTTGTACCTATTAATCGACTCTACAGTGACTCTTTTCTGAACGTCGGGTTTTGACACTACTTATTTGACACTACTTATCTGACTACCATAAATAACAATGCAATGCTGTTTACTTTTTAAGCTATACCACAATTTATTTTATGAATTTTTTTTTCTTCTTTATTGTTACTTTAATAGTTATTAGCGTTTTTAGTACTTTTGGAAACAAGTTGATTTCTTAAATTTGGATAATGATACAATACAGCTTCCAATTAGAATAATTGCCATACAGTAAAGGGAGCACATTTATTTATTTATTTTTCTTTATTTATTAGACCAGTAAAATTTACAGAGTATTAATCGTACAACTAATACCCAAAATCCCTGCTAAGGTAAACACAGTTACCTGATCGCAGGACTGGGATATACAAAAATATAAGAATACATATAAAAATAAAGCACTTATAACTAAATTCTTACAAACTAAAAAACAAGTTACTGATTTGTATCTTTTTCAAAAAAAAAAAAAAACTAAAACATATTGTTGAGATCACTTTGAGTTACAGTGACTTCGATAATGTATATATACAGCACCTCAATCTAACTACTAACAGTTGAGTTTTATCCAGTCTTTAATCATTTTCATTTATACATATTTCTCTATATTTACAGTTTTTAGATTATTTGGTAGAGCATTGAAAATTACTATGGCTTTTTTAAAACTATTCTTATCGCTAATTCTTTTCTTGTTTTCGGGTATAATAATACTTTTGTTCCTAGTTACGCTATCCGATGTAAGAAATTAGATGTAAGAAGAGCTTTAACATCTAGAATTGCTTTATTTTTTGCCGCTTGTAAGCCGCTCTTGTAGCTTCTCTCTTTACTATCGCTCCAACTCCATCGCAACTACCTTTTCCGTGTGCTGTTGCAAAACAGTGCTATTCAGCATCAACGTCAAAATCTCTCTTATGACTCATTAAACTACTCTTTTGATAACGATTTTTAAAATGCTGTTTAGCACCATCAGTAGCATATATTACCTTTTTTACTGTGGGACAAACCTTGCGAATTTCAGGTATAAGCGTTTGCTGCATTATGTATACTGCAGTGGCATCATGAGTAGTACAGTCGGACATAGATACTGTACTGAAATGCTTTAGCTTGCCTTCAGATTTATAATAAACAACAGCAGGAAAAATCGTACTTTGATCATTATTAAAATGAAATGCCTGTGCAGCATCTTGGGCTGTAAAAACATAGTTCTTAGCAAAAACCAATTGAGCAAGAACCTCTTCATCTGAAAGATTATTTTTCTTCCCAGAAATAAACTTTGATTGTTCCTTAGCGATGAAGTGATGAGGTATCAACTTTTCTGGGCTAGAACATAAAGTTTCAAGAAATTCTTGCGATGTTAGGCATTGTTTTATCAAAGTGTATCTATCGGTTGATTGCCACGTGCTAAAGATGACTTGATCAATATGGTGCTCATCCATAAAGTTCTCAACGTAATTAGAAAATTTTTGAATGTCCGGACAAAATTTGCATTCATTCAAATAACAACTTGGTTTGGTATCCTCACATAGAACAAAATTCAAACAATCTTTATAATTCTTCAGAATATTGTTTGAGATTTTTTCTATATCTACTGCGTCAATCATCGCCTTGAAATTTCGGTGTATCGTACTAACACATACATTGTGTGTACCAGAGGATCCTGCAAAGACACAACATTTTGGTCTCAGTTCCGCAAACTTGGTAAGCCCAATCGGATGTTCAGGAAACTGTTCTTTAAATTGATTATGAAGGTTCTTAATATCAGTAAGTGATAATCTTTTCTGCACTTTTATTTTTTCACCATATAAATAAATACTGACGGTATCTTTTTTATTTGACATAATTCTGCTGTTAAGATCATTTTCGTAAAAATCTTCAACTTTCTGAGTAGTTTCTGCAGGTAATGTTTTTCCACGTTTTGCAACAGAAGAAGCCAAAACTCCATCTGATTCTCTTAACTGTTTTGCTTTACGAGCCATTCTGTGAGACACACCAAATTGGTTCATAATTTTACGTATTGCCCAGTGTTCGGGCAAAATAGTAAAAATACTGACACGTAATGGATCGTTTTCCGGCAGGGATTGGAATTTGTTTTTAAGTCCAGTTAAAATATCTGTAAGATCATCTTGCATAGGTGCATCCGTGTTTGAAACCGAAGGTGAGTCAGTCTCTGATTCAAAATCAACACTCATACTAACGTTTGGAGATGGCAAATCATGTAGTTTGTAAAAAGATTTTCTACATGTATCACAAATCAGTGAAGATGTTGGATAATCAGGATAGACATCTTGAAATTCTTTGGAGATCTTCCTAAGAGATTTGCTGTGTCCTGTATTAATATCAAATGGATTAACGCATCTATCGATACGATATTTTTTCGCAGGAGAAGACATTGTTGTAGGATATGAGAAAGCACAACCAAAACAAAAAAAATGTTAGAAATAACAAAATTACGGCTAGTAAAGTTGAACAAGGAGTTGCCGATAAAGTAAGACTTACTCAACAACTGCCTTAAAAAGGATGTTGAAGAAGAAGTCGCCAATGTATCTATTAATGTATCTATTAACTATCCTAAAAAGGACTTTTGGAGAAAAAGTCGCCGATAAAGAAAGCATTCCTTGAAGAAAATTTTCCTTTCTATGGGTTGCTAAACGTGGGAAGGGGTTGGGGGTGTAGGTAAAAAAGAGGGATGAAATAAATCACTTGAAAGCAATAAATTCCTTTGCCACAAAACAGTTTTATTTGCTTGTCATTGGACACGAGCCGTGTACTTGCAGCACTAGACTGTTGGAAGAGGGGCGAGGTACAACGCTGGACCCGGCCTCCTTATGTGCCCTCCGCGACGCTACTTCACTTGTGGGTAATGCGCAGCCGCCTAGTGGCGCGCCGCGGTACTAGCGCCGCGATGATAAGCGCTGCAGCGTGCGTGGCGTGTTCGGCGGGTTGCGCGTTAGCAGGGGCTTTTCGCGAGAGAGCCTGCGGGTGGGTTATGACAAATATCCGCCAGTTTATATTGGCAATATTGAATTTTGAAATTTTGAAGTTAAAATAAGATTCAGCGGTCCCTTAAACTCCCATACCGATACTTTAAACTGATTTAAAATCGTTCAATGCGGTAAAATAGTTTTGGTGGTTGTATAATGTCCGCCATTTTGGATTTTAAAATTTCGAGGTTAAAATAAGGTGCAGTGGCCCCAAAAACCCTCATATCGATACTTTAAAGTGATAAAAAATCATTTGTTGCGGTAAAATGGGTTTGGTGGAGGTATAATGTCCACCATTTTGATTCCGCCATTTTTGATTTTAGAATTCCGTCAGCATTGTCAATAATATGTCCTATCATGAGTTGTACATGCTTTTTGGTGGGATATTTCACAAATTAGAACATTTTTACTATTGTTTTTGTTGAATGTGTTATGAAAACGTGGGTTTCAGACTCCATATTTTATGCGCCACATTATATTTTTGAAAAGGCCAGAACTTTTTCAAAAGCCCTTGACCAGACGATCATTTTGAGACCTCAAACGTCTTGTTAGGTTAACCCAAATTTTGGGTGCACTCATCAGATGGTCCGGTTGACGTAAAACGTACCATATATATAATTTATAAGATTATAATTTATGACATAATGAAGCTTATAAAAATTTTTAAAATCTTTGAAAAGTGTTTTTGCAATAAATTTCAATTTACAATTTATAGTTTTGCCCACAATATTATGTCGAAAACACCAATCTTCCCCCAACCTAGTTGCACAATGTACTATTCTGATTTAGTGTATGCAAAGTTTCATTTTAGAAATTTTAGACTTTATTTAAAATTTCCTATTTTTTTCTGACACATTTCCCAGAAAATTCCATGACTTTTCCTTGATTTCCAGATTTCCTTGATCATCTGAACACTTAAAAACAACGACTGAAGCACCGGATTTTGCCGTAAACGTTTGATCCTATGAGATGAAGAGTCTAGGTATATATAATAAATCTTTTCGTGTTCTGAAATTCCGAAACTCAAGAGTAAATATCTCATCACCGTGTCTGGAACCTTTCATGTTTTTGTTCATGAATAAATATCAATAAAAAGTAAACATGTTGGAAAATTTATACATATATAGTGCTTTACTGTTATCTATTTTAATTAAATTAAGCTTCTTTCACAACAGAAACTAATTTGTTATATTTATCGGAATAGTAAATCCTATGAAAATGGACGTAATTTCTTATAATTCCAAAATTATGCTATCAAAGCGTATTGCAAGTTTTTTGTTTTCTATATTTACAGCTTTAATGAGTTAAAATCTTAAATATGAAACGATAATCAAAACAGCTTTTAATCATCTTATTTCTTGTACAAAACATAAGGGAGATTTCCCTTAAAATGAAATTTCTTCACATAACGCGAGCATTTTAATGGTTTTCGGACGTTTGCAGTGTATACATATATTAATTCTTATCAATAGTATCCTAATCTGGGCGACACTTCTCCGATATCCCATGTTAGGTTTTACAATTTTGCTTAATTCTATTTGTTTATTTTGCAAAATTAATGGCCCTACTATACAGTACATCAAAGGTCCTTATAACAGCAAGTAAATCCTGCAGATTGTGCAATTTTCACGGTCCTAATCGAAAGTTATAGAAAAAATCGCTAAGTAGTTCTATACTGGGCGCATCTTCCCTACTGATAATGAAGTTAGCAGCGATTTTTATACTAAAAAAATCAATTGCTTCGCACGATATTATCTTAAAGAATCAATTTCATACATTAATAATAAATATATGTATGAATTATTACTTACCAAAATAGAATTTGTTTCATCATAATTTATCAATTGAGAAGAAATTATTTTTTAAAGTATGATAGCAAAATCTTAATTATAATAAGAACAATGCCTGATATTTTTCAACAATTTTATTAACCAATTACGGGACCATATTCTCTGATTAAAACATCGTTCCAATCATATGATGGTAAATTCAGAGTATAATTTTCACCTCCCATCATGTTTGCGGGGAGATAGGACCGGATTCGTGCTCGGCAACAATGGCAGATCTGTCTAAGGATATTCCGAATGCAGGGTGTACACATTCGATGACCGCAGGGCGAAAGCTTTTGAATTCGATAGCGAGCCGAGCAGACGCAGCATACTTTTTGGATAAAATTGGTATTATACATATGACATATTTATGTGATTATTTGTGATATTAAATTATATCTGTGGCTTATAAGAAAATCGATTTAAGTTCATGTTTAAAACGTACCCTTAAAAAAATTAGTATAATGTGTACCAAGGGCGTAAAGTGGGCTTTAGATCTAGTGTGAACTTTGCAATTCGAATTGATATAGTTTTTGTAACGCATGTATGGATTTTCGCGTTTTTCACAACTACGAAGTAGGAGTCACTATACACTTATATATATATATATATATATATATATATGTAGGAAACAGCCTTTTTCAGAATATACATAACAATAAAAACTACATTGTATATACATCGTTTTTTAACGCCAAGTGAAACAATATATTCTCATTTTTTATAATAGATTTTCTTAAATTTGGTCATCACTAAAGCATCTCTGGTAGAAATTCGAATATTTAAAATAAGCTGGATACTACAAAATGGCTAGGAGAAATAGTCTATAACTAGCTAGTGATAAAACGATTTTCTTCCATTTCTTGATCATGTTCTAGAATAGACCTAACCTCAAAACCATAATATTGACTTTACCGTTTGTAACTTTTTGTATTCTACACTAAATTGCAAAGAAGTTTGAAAATTTCGATTAATTTTTCAGTTTTGTAACTTGTAGTAAATAAAACTCATATACAGGACACGCATCATAAATATATTCATAATTTTCTCATTTTTTAATTTTTTGTTTACCAAGTGCATTTTATTATTCAATCAAAAATATGTTAAATAAAATCAATTTCTACTAGACATAAAAAGTGTACTTAAATCGTTCAATGTAAGCCACAGATATTTATATATATATATATATATATATATATATATGGGTGGTTCTCTGTGAAATCGAGCGGTCTAAAAATGAATATCGGGATAACTCTGGGAATATGTTCCTTAGGTATCCACGCGTATCCCTAAATTTTTTCAGATTTTTTTCATCATTATTCTTTGAGTTACAGAGAGTCAAAGTAGGTGATCTAAGCATTTTTTGCACATTTTAATTAATTCATAGCTTCCCAGGGAAGCATTTTTCACTATAGACATACCGATAGTTTTTTTTTGTAAAATTTTCTCTCCTTTTCAATAAAAATATTTTTAAATGCATAGATATATGTTATACCTGTCTTATAAGCCATTTAAACCTTAATATTAGTAAAAGCAAGATTTTGATCCGGACTAGGACTACCAAAAATCATGGAGATAGCTTTTTGTAGTGCAAAAGTCCCAGCATAGGTCCCAGAATGGGTCTTGACCATTTTATAACCTAAAAAAATCCATCTAATTTTTGATGTCTCATAATAATCCCTCTACGGGACTGGAAAAAAAAATCCTACGAAAAATTCTAAGAAAAAAAGTATTCTTATGATTTTTTGTTATTTTTCTTCCTTGCTGAGCTAAAAATCGACGAATATCGGACATATCAGTAGTTAATTTTGTATCAAATTTCGAAATTTTCATCGATTTTTAGCTCGGCAAGGAAGAAAAATAACAAAAAATCATAAGAATACTTTTTTTATATATATATATATATATATATATATATATATTTATATACGACTTTATATTATGCACTAAACTAGCTAAACGAAATCGTGTTACGTAAGCTGTACATATTTTCTCATACATATTCAATAAAATTATAATTATTGAAACCAATTTAACTATTAACTTCATGAAATCATGTTATTGTATTTGATAATGGATTATAATGCTATTTATAGATTATATAATATACTAAAATAATATTCTGCTAGTATATTCCAAAAACCTTTTCACATTGTTTCAAATGATTTTAATAAAACTGCCATCGCGTTTACAAAAAATGAATGATAAAGTAACTAAATTAACCAAATACAGATATTTTACTACCTATATTCATTGGTCACATTCAACTTTATCATAAGCTCGTATGCTTAGTGAAGCTAAAAGTGTAAACGTGTATTAGAAGCTATACTTGAAGACCAAAGAGTAGGAACACGGTCGTGCTCGCATACTCTTAGTAATCAAGTACTCTTGATCGTGAGAAATGTTAAGTGCATAAATAATAAACTGTGAAAATTCAGATGTTTTCAAATGAAGCATTCGGCTAAATTTTATTATTCGCGATTACAATGAGATGAGCATATGAATAATTTCGAGAAAAGCCGTTAACAAACAATTCGGTCGTTTATTTAGTGTAGATACTGGACTGACCATATTCATTGTCTACAGTCAACCAATAATTTAGAAACGGGAAACTATGGGACCCCTTAATAGCATCTTCAACATTTTTGTTCACCCCTGATTGGTTGTTATTTTTGACTTGTGATTACAACCTCATTGTGAACTTGCTAAATTATTGTTTTTCTATATGTATGAATTTAAACGAATGTTAAAAAGAAAATATTGTAAAATGACGATGAAATCGTGCTTAACTTTTCATAAGCCGCTAGTTAACTTAAATTTTTAAAAAGTTACAAATTTTCATTAGCGATTAGTTACCTTATCTGTTTACAATATTTATTATAAAACTAATATAAAGTCGTATATTTTTAATAGTCTCATACATTTTGTGCATATGTTTCACCAGTAATAACATTTGAATGGCATGTTATATTTTATAACGATATATTTGAGTTAAGGTCATGATTATTTTTGCAATCGTAAAATTTAACTTAGTCTTATACTCATACTTAAAAATAAATTACTGTTTTAATAGAACTGTCCCTTAACT
>QLYP01000708.1:0-24996 GCA_016647725.1 Nasonia giraulti
ATGTGGTCATTTTGGACTTTTTGACTTTGGACAGAGCGGAAGCAATTGACTGTATGCGCTTAAATTTTACAGACGTTCTATTTGATATAACTACTAAAATTTCCGCACTATTACAAGTCACCAAAGTGCGTACAAAAATTCGATACACTCTAATGTATACATATATCAAAAACACAGTAAGATTGGTCCAGATGTGCCGGATGCTGTAAATGGTAATCTTTTTAGAGAAATATGGTAAATATATTTATTTGTATTCATAATCTGAATAATTTTTTTAATCATATGCGCCACAGAGATAAATATGTATGTTTTACATATATCATTAGTAGTGATCTTCGGTCAAGATAAAAGGGATGCTGCAAATAATCATCTGTGCAGATATAATCTGGTTTTCTAAAGATATCTGTTTGTGAATGTAAAGTGATGACTGCTCTATATATGTATTCACGCATATCACAAGACGTAATCTGCAGATTTGGTCAAGATAAAAAGGATGCTGCGAATAATAATCTGTGCAAATATGATCTTATTTTAAAAGATATCTATTTGTAAATGTAAAATAACGCATGCTTTGTGGATTCACGCGTATCACAAGACGAAATCTGTAGATTTGGTCCGGATAAATAGGATGCTGCAAATACTCATCTGTGCAATTATGATCTGGTTTTTCAAAGTTATTTGTTTATGAATATAAAATGACGACTTTTCCTATGTATTCACGCGTATCACAAGACGTAATCTGCAGATTTGGCACGGGTGAGACAGATGCTGCTAATCATTCGTGTAGATACGGTCTCATTTTTTAAATATATTTGCTTGTAAATGTAAGTTGGTTTTTGAAAGATATTTGTTTGTGAATTTATAATGATGCATGCTTTATGTATTCACGCATATCACGAGACGTAATCTGCAGATTTGGTCTGGATATAAGGGATCCTGCTAATATTAATTCGTGCCGATGCGATCTTATTTTTTAAATATATCTGCTTGTAAAAGTAAGTTGATTCTTTAACGATATCTGTTTGTGAATGTAAAATAATGCATGCTTTGTGGTTTCACGCGTATCACAAGACGTAATCTACAGATTAGGTCCGGATGAAAAGTATGCTGCGAATTATTATATGTGCAAATATGATTTGGTTTTTTAAAGATATCTGTTCGTGAATGTGAAATGACAACTGCTCTGTGTATTCATGCATATCACAAAACGTAAACTGCAGATTTGGTCTGAATAAAAGGGATGCTGCTAATAATCATACGTGCAGATACGGTCTCATTTTTTAAATATATTTGCTTGTGAATGTAAGTTGGTTTTTCAAGCATATCTGTTTCTGAATGTAAAATGACGCATGCTCTATGGATTCACGCGTATTACATGGCCTAATCTGCAGATTTTGTCCAATTGAAAGGGTTGCTGCAAATAATGATTTGTGCAGATACGATCTTAATTTTAAAAGATATTTGTTTGTGAATGTAAAATGATGACTGCTCTGTGGATTCACGCGTATTACAAGGCCTTATCTGCAAATTTAGTCCGGATAAAAAGCATGCTGCGAATAATCATCTGTGCAAATATGATCTTATTTTAAAAGATATCTGTTTATAAATGTACAATGACGACTGCTCAATGGATTCACTCGTATTAGACAGCGTAATCTGCAGAATTGGTCTGAATAATAGGGATGCTGCGAAGAATCATCTCTGCAATTATGATCTGGTTTTTCAAACATATCTGTTTCTGAATGTATAATGACGCATGCTCTATGGATTCACGCGTCTTACAAGGCCTAATCTGCAGATTTGGTCCTGATGAATTAGATGCTGCGAAGAATCATCTCTGTAATTATGATCTTATTTATTAAATATATTTGTTTGTGAATGTGAAATGACGCATGCTCTATGTATTCACGTGTATTATAAGACGTAATCAGCAGTTTTGGACCGGATGAAAGGGATGCTGCCAATAATTATATGTGCAAATATGATCTTAATTTTAAAGGAATTTGTTTATAAATGTAAAATGACGTAAGCTCTATGTATTCACGCATATTAGAAGAGGTAATATGCAGATTTGGTCCGATTGATAGGGATGCTGCGAAGAATCATCTCTGCAATTATGATCTTATTTTTTAAATATATTTGCTTGTGAATGTGAAATAACGACTGCTCTGTGGATTCATGCATATCACAAAACGTAATCTGCAGATTTGGTTCGGACAAAAGGGATGCTGCCAATAATTATCTGTGGAAATATGATCTAAATTTTAATGGAATTTGTTTATAAATGTAAAATGACGACTGCTCTATGTATTCTATAATTATTCGTGCAGATACGATCTTATTTTTTTAATATATTTGCTTGTGAATGTGACTTGGTTTTTTGAAAATATTTGTTTGTGAATATAAAATGACGCATGCTCTATGGTTTCACGCATATCATGAGACGTCATCTGCAGATTTGGTCTGATTGAAAGAGATGCTGCAAATAATAATTTGTGCAGATACGATCTTATTTTTAAATGATATCTGTTTGTGAATGTGAAATAACGCATGGTCTATAAATTCACGCGTATTACAAGACGTAATCTGCAGATTTGGTTCGGACGAAAGGGATGCTGCCAATAATTATCTGTGGAAATATGATCTAAATTTTAATGGAATTTGTTTATAAATGTAAAATGACGACTGCTCTATGGATTCACGCATATCATGAGACGTCATCTGCAGATTTGGTCTGATTGAAAGAGATGCTGCAAATAATAATTTGTGCAGATACGATCTTATTTTTAAATGATATCTGTTTCTGAATGCGAAATGACGACTGCTCTATGTATTTACGCGTATTACAAGACGTAATCTGCAGATTTAGTCCGAATAATAAGGATGCTGCGAATAATCATCTGTGCAGATATGATTTGGATTTTTAAAGTTTTTTGTTTGTGAATGTCAAATGCCAACTGCTGTATGTATTTATGCATATAACAAGATGTAATCTGCAGGTTTGGTCCCAATGAAAGGAATGCTACGAATAATCATCTGTGCAAATATGATCATATTTTCAAAGATATTATATAAGAGACGGAAAATACAACGTACACGTATTTTGATATTGGTAATTATTATATGTCGTTACTGTCACGAGCTTGGTTTTTCGGGACGCGACATTGAATTCTTACTGTTACTATATTTATATAATGTTTGTGGCTATCGTGGCGCAAAATTAAGCCGTCGCTGGGCATATGATCTTTATATGATTTACACAATTTTGTATGATTTTCGCAGAGACGACAAAAAGCCTAACCTCAAAATGGGAGCAGTGGATATACCCTATTCACTTGATGTAGATTTTGATGAATTGCAGGATAAAGACCGGACAGTGTAAGTTTAATGTATTTTCTTTTAAATTTGATTGTTTTTTAATTTTAATTTTAGATAATTTCCTACATTTTATTTTACTGCATATATTTATTTTTATATGATTTTTTTTAGAGAATTAGTTGGATTTATTTGTAGCGTTGAGGCTCTCAGTCAACTAAAAAGCTTTCATTTATTTAAGTTTGGATTAAGTAATGGAACAAGAAAAGTAATGTGCCTTATATGGGGTAAGGATCTGATTGATACATATCAATCTCAGGTTTTACTCAATAAGGTATCGTATCAAAACTTTTCTAATCAAATATGTATATGGTCTCAGTTATTAAATTATATTATAATATCAAATTATATTTTATATATGTTTTACAGAGACTTCACCTAAATGGAGGATTATGCACGTTATCGAAGTCCCCAAAGATACTCGATACTCAAGGTTTTCTACATTACGAAATTATAATTCAATCTTCCATAATTCTGACTTTCTTTAGTGATCACATCCCGATGGCTGCACCACCAGTTGTACCGCCAAGAGAAGTCAACTTTGATACCATCAGGGATGTCGAGGGAAAGATATGTAAGTATAAATTATAATCAACTATATTTAATTATAATATAATCAAGATTAATAAGAGCGGATAATATTTTATATTAATATAATTAGGGATAATATTTATTAATTTATTGATCAAAAACGTATGCCATATAGATTACTAATTTTCGAAATTTTTACAGCCATCAACGGATACATCAAAACCGAATTTACTGATACTCCCAGCCGTTATCAAAATGCAACCTATGCATGTATTATTACGAGCGAACAGAACATTACAAGAAAGAGTTCCTCCGGAAAATAATCAAGGTTAATATATTCTAATACTTTGGTTTCTGCGTATGTAAAAGTTCATTCAATTTATTATAGAATTTTTTATAGTTTTTTAAAACTTCTAAAAACATGGTTTTCAAACCTTTTACCGTTTATTCAATTTTTTTTTCAAAAATATGGTTTTCAAACCTTTTGAAGTTTTGCAAATTTTAATGCAAAAATATAACTTAAGACTAGATTAAGTGAGAATTAAATATTTTTTGTAAAAGAGTGATTACAGTATTGCGTAAAAGAGTCACTAGACATGATTAAAGTAAAATATTGTGACAAGTAAAACATATTCTTATGTAAAAATAAATAATTACATTAAGTTTAATGTTGTGCAAAAGCATGATTATAAAATATATTGTGTAAGCGAATGACTACCAGAAAAAGATTGTACCGAGAGCATGTAATATGATTGACACAACAATGACTTTAAACTAAACTAAAAAAGACTGAATAATTATGTTCCTAATTTTATCATTTATTTTTAATAATATAAATACTAGAGTTGTTCACAGTCAAAACTCTATGAGTATTGTTGCATTCAAATGAATATAATAATTTCAAAGAATAACATAGAGTAAATATACTCATCGTATGTACAATTATTACATAAAATATATAATAATAAAAGCTAATTTTCTAACAGGTTAAAATAAATTTTGTTCGCAAATTTTTCAGTTTCATTTAATTTTCATCATCATCATGATTAAATTCAGTTTGAAACCTTTTCGTGGGTGCACGAACACAAAATTCACTGCCACTTTGAAGAATCCGTGCACATGCGTGAGAAAACAAATCAATAAAACTACTCTCATGGTGGCCAGGTGGTGTAGGCGCAGCCACATGTTTTCTGTCAAACAAGGCAGGTCCTTTTCTGAATGGTTTTTTATATAAATTACAGGGAAAAAATAAATTGGATTTTATTACTTACATTCCGGTATTGATATCAATTGCGAACATTAATTTTGTGAGTATTTTTCAATTTACACTTTTCATTTACCTTATCTTGATGAAACCTAACCTATTATGTATAAAGTCTCATGTTTCTTTCGTTGGCGATATTTTATTTATTGTTTTTTTATTATTCATAGATCAGTCAAGACAGTGTTTGATGGAATTTACTACTGCAACCAGTGTCTACAATCGCCATTCCAAACGACAGAAAAGAAATCGATTTGGGTAGTTATATATTAAATTTAATTTGGTTAGTTATATTTAGTCACGTCGTTACTCTGGTTAGTGAAGTCCAACCGCTATGCCTCATTAAAAGCCACTTACAAGATTAGAAACTAATTACAGTGCAATTATGAAAAGTGTGTGTTTAAAGTGCCAATCTCTCCCAACAAGTGTATATTAATAACCACATACAAACTCAGTGATCATCTTTCTATGTGCAATATAATCAGATATGAGATCGTGGAAATGTCCTTCAGTGATATTTGGCATTACAGCGTTACATAGGCTATATCAAAATTATACCTTTGTTTTTTGCTTAAAAATTTATAAAATTATCAATTAGGCTACGATAGCAGTTTTTACTAAATTGTCTTTGTTTTTACTGAGAGACTGAACTTAATGGCTTTAGCGCCAAAATTTTGATACAGATGTTGAAACCAAAATATAAATGATGTCGCTTTTACAACAATAACAATTTGATTTATTGTTTTAATAAGTAAAAACAAATTGTCGTGCAAATTTTTAACTTTGTAGCTATGATTGTTTTTAAATAAACGCCAAATCAGAAACATTGTAAAACAAGTAATCATATTATATTCAAGATATTTTTATGACTTTCATTTAACAACTACTAATTTGTTTTCATATGCTACATCAATACATCAAGTTTTCATTATTGTAAGTGATATAATTGTTATTAGTGTATCAGTACCTGTATGACGATTTTGATGTTAAAGCCATTGAGTTCAATGTGACAATTTGAATCAACAAAATTCAATGAAAACTGACGTCGTAACCTAATTCTACACAATTTTACAATTTTCTGGCCAAAAAGCCAGATGTATAATATTAATACAACCAACGTAATACCATTCAAGGTCGAATATTCACTATGACTTGATCAATTCACTCATAGTCAATATTCACACTTTCAAAGCTTATCTCTGGCTATCTTGGACACACGAATATTATAATTTACTTTGTATAATGTTTGGCATAGACATCAGTATAGTAAATTTCAAGTCCTGAGTGTGCGGTTATTAATATACATACATGTAGGATCAGATTGTCACTTTTAACACATACTTCTTTAAAATACAACAAAATGTGAGTTTATGTCGAATCTAAATAATTCTACTTCTAATTGGATTAATTTAAATCTAAAAATACGTATATTTTGATTAAAGATTAAAAAAAACAAAAAAGTAACAGAAAAATACTTAATAATGTATGCAATTCAAAATTATATAACATCAGTATTAGTATTGTTTATTCAACATTAACAAATATAACTATTTTTTAATACTATCATTTTTCTTTGTTTCAGGTTTTACAGAATACATTTAAAGCTATTACAGCATTTACTTCTTTGTTTACTATTATTTTTAAATAAAAAAACTGTAAACTTTTTCTATATCATTAATTTGTTATTAAAGACAAATCATTTATAATAACATTGTGTCAAAATTTATTTACACCTAACCTATTACAATATACCTTCAAACGTCCTATTACACCTTTACACCTTGAACACTTAAACTTTAAAAACTTGAATTTGTAAACTTAAACTTAAAAACTTACAACTTACTAAAACTGAAAATAAACTGTAACGGTGTATGGATTCGAGCAGCGAATAATTGCTCAAACAACTGGATCGCACTCCCTCGATGCGGCGGAGGATTCCTGCTTCTGTTTGCTGGGTTTACGCGCCGCCTGGCAATAAATAACGCCCGCGGAGGCGGCGGTATTCGCAGGAAGGAACAAGGATCGGAGATAAACGAGCGAGGTTTCGAAATGACGACAAATCACGTAAAATCAAAAAACCATGGTTATATTTTCTAGTCGCGAAATAAACGTGATTTTACAATGATTAAATTATAATACGCGAGTCGCTAACAACTTCGCACGCGCCGGATCACCCTCGCATGGATGATCTCCACTCGCACAATCACTCCCTCTCATGCACTGCGCGTTACATAAACCTTCACTCCTTCGTCGAAGACGCTCGTAATCCTGGACAGGCCACAAAGATTCCGTACCACCCTGGGCCGCTGGGCTAAGGCTGGTATCTCCTAACTCCGCGTCACACTCACACACAAACAAATACACGTCAAGTTACTGGATACAGCACAGCACTAGCGATCTCACGAAACTTTGGAAAATAGTTAGCGAAGTCGCGTGTTTATCAACCGAAGGCCGTGAGCTATCTGAGCGCGCTCCTGAAGGATTAGCCCGCGCGCTCGCTCTCTCAATCTCTTTCGCACCTATTGCCGAATTCCCAAGTGTTTATTGTCGCGCACGCGGCTCTACGCGGTTTCGTCGCGGCGCAGCGGTACTCACACCGCTATGAGTTGGCTGTGATGCTCAACTCGTTACAAAACTTTGATTAAAAACTAATCTTAAAATTGCAAATAACTTCCAACTGAAAATATTACTTACAAACTACAATTATTAATAAAAGTCATCAATAAAATCTTATTCTTTAAATTATATTTAATTACCTTTATACTCATTTTATATTTTTTATTTTAATAACTTTAACTATATATTTCTAAATTTCTATCGAATAATAATTAATATAATAATATACAACAATGCCTTCCCGAAGAGTAGTTCGTTCACAAGAAGAAGAAGAAGTATTTCAAGCAAATAGACGAGAAAGAAGAGCTGAAAACCAAAGGCGTAAACAAGCTGAACGGAATGCTATTGTTGGTGAATCCAGAAATCAACCAGTACTCCAGGATCATTTAGGACCAATGAATATTTTATGCACACATTGTAAAGCACAGCATTTTGTTGGAGAAAAAGTATTGAATAAAGGATTTTCTTTTAATGATTGCTGTAGTCATGGAGCAGTTCATTTAGAACCTACACCTATTTTTCCTACAGATCTCAATGATTTGTTTAACAGATCTCATGCTAATCGAATGACTTTTTTCAACATATACGTGTCTACAATAATTCATTGTCCTTTGCTTCTTTCAGTGCTAACTTAGTTAATTTTGCTTCAAGACGTTCAGGGCCATATTGTTTTAAAATTCAAGGGCAAGTATATTATCAGATTAACACTGCCTTATATCCAGGACAAAACGAGAGTCTAGCTTACGGCCAACTTTTCATTGTTAGAGGCTATACATTCAAGAATGGAACAAAATTCTGATCTTCAGTATGAAACATTAGAAATTTTAGATAAGAGAAAATAATATCTTTGCTAAATCATACGAAACAAGAAATAAATAATCAACAAACCTTAATAAACTCTGATGAATCAGTACCAGAATTACAATTATTATTTTCGTTAAAACCAGAAACTGATGCACGAAGATACAATTTTCAACGAACCAATGAAGTAACTGCGATTTTTTCTAAAACAGCTGATGGTGAAATTCCAGAATCTTACGTAACTATTCGGAACAAAAATACAAAATCTTTACAATATGTAAGTACAATGGACCCAAATATAGAACCATGGATTTATCCATTATTCTATCCTTACGGCAATCAAGGATGGTATCAAAATTTACAGTGTTCAAATAAAAATAACGATGGTGGTAATAATCGACGTATGACAGGTTTAGCTTACACAAGATATAAATTAGCTATTAGACAAAATGAATTCAATCCTTTTCTTTTGGGACGCCGTTTATTTCAACAGTATGTTGTCGATGCTTATGTCAAAATTGAAAAGGATAGAATTACATATGTCAAAAACCATCAAAAAGAAATTAAGGCAGATACATATCAAGGGTTACATGATTACTTACAAAATTCGGCTAATGATATTGGTGGACAAGTTGGTAAAACAATAATTCTTCCATCAACATTCATTGGTTCACCTCGACACATACAACAATGTTATCAAGATGCAATGGCCTTAATTAATCGGAAAAGTAAACCTGATATATTCCTTACAATGACATGTAATCCGAAATGGCCAGAGATAATAGAAAATCTTTTACCTCATCAACAGGCTTCTGATAGACCAGATATTGTAGCTCGGGTATTTCATTTAAAGAAAGAACGCTTATTAGATTTTGTTATCAAAAATAAATATTTTTAAGTTGCAGCATATGTATATGTAATTGAATTTCAAAAGCGAGGTCTACCACACATGCACTTATTGATAACTTTAGCTTATGTTTCTAAGATAACCACTTCAGAGATTGTTGATAAATATATTTCTGCTGAAATTCCTAATGCACAAAATCCTAGATTGCAAGAAATTGTTTTGAAAAATATGATGCATGGTCCATGCGGTAGTTTGTGTCAGGTAGATGGAAAGTGTTCCAAAAAATGTCCTAAAAATTTTGTAAACGAGACAAATATGGATGAAAATGGTTATCCTAATTATCGCAGGGAAAATACTGGGATTTTACATAAGCAGGCTAATGGTAACGAAGTCGATAACAGATGGGTCGTACCATATTGTCCTGTTTTATTAGAAAAATTTGACTGCCATATTAATGTTGAACTGGTTACGAGTATTAAATCCGTTAAATATTTTGTGATGTTGCGCTTTTTATAACCGATTCCGGTGACGCAAACCATCAATTTACACCTGTTTTTGAATTGATCTTCGTACCGCGGACTCTTACATCTACAGAAGGGGACAACGTGTAGGTATGGGAACAGGTACGCCTGGCGTGGCAGAGGTGTAGAAATAAAGCTTATTACACACTGTTTAATCTGGATAACAATATTCGTATATTTTGCAACCCCTAGTTCGGATCAGACTTGGTCTGAATAAAATTTTACCCGTAATAATGTACCTTGGAATCAGACGCGCGATATTACTTGATGCTACACGGCGTCAACAAATAACAATTGTCACAATCGATAATTTAATTGACTTAATAAACAACGAGCTTCGACTATAAATATAACAAGATCAACCGTTTTGTTGTGACTCTACAACCTGTATTCGTATCGCCCAAATATGGCGTCAACGTCGTGTTCAAAGGACGCGGCGTCCCTCAAGATGGCGTCTAACCGTTAGAATTGCTCTCTGGCCTCGCTGGTAATTCCGTTCTCACTGTCGTCTCCCCGCCGTGGGACTACGTGCTGAAAAGCGCGAACCTCTCTCAGAACGTCGCGACAACCCTTCGGCATGGAGCGCTTCGCTCGATCAACGACGATGCCACACCCACGCTTTATGGGGAATCGGGGTTGCCGGATTTAGCGAGTCAACGGCGACTCGACCTAATGTCACTCGAACATGCTGAATCGTATGGTTGACAGCGGCTCAAAACCTCCTCTTGGGGAAGCTGGATCGCTTAGCAATCAGCAGCGGCGTTACGCATTACCTGAGACCGTTGCTGGATCGTCGTCGATTCACAGCAGCTCGAAAACCTTCTTTGTGTAAAGCTGGATCGCTTGGCGATCAACAACGGCGCTACGTAATTGCTTCACGATATCTGGATCGCTTAGCGATCAACAGACGGCTCAAAAATCCTCTTTGTATTATTTAGGCCTCGACTTATTGGCGCCATGATCCAAAATATAATTTGTCCCGTTCGCCTTACCTCTCTCCATCCAGACTCCGCGATCGCGTCATCGATAATACTTGATAATAACAACAGATAATAATTGATGGTTTATTTTGCACGGTTCGTACCACAACAAAACGGCGAAAAAACTCGATCTCTTTCGTGACAACTTCCTTCGTGGTTTACGCGAACACTCGTGACTCTACGAACTCACGACTCGACAACTCCATACGTACTACTACTTTGACTGCTCCAACTGTTCAGCTCCTGGGTTGACGACGAATTGCTGATGAGGAAGCTTCCTCGCGGCGCGAGACCCTGCGCGTCCCGGAAAAGACGCCTTCGAAACGCCCTCTATATATTATTTCTCCCGCGCGAAAGAATGCGAGCCGTAATGAACATTAATGGCGTCCTGCGGCGCCAATTACGAATTGGCACTATTGTCTCATCCTGACGCCACCTAACGCGGTCATCCGCGACGATAACGAGTAATACGGAAACTGCTAGTGGCGACGCGCCATATCTTCCAACAACGCTCGCGAGTGTCGACGGGCCTTTACGCCTATTGTACGCGAGTCAGCTCCAGGGCTCTCTCTCTCTCTCTCTCTCTCTCTCTCTCTCTCTCTCTCTCTCTCGTCGAGGCTCCCGCGCGCGTTACCTCTCTCCGCGGCTATACACTATCGCGGCTGCTATATGCTCGCGGCTCGGCGCTTACCTTCTCGTACGAGTATTTCTGCGAGCGAGATGCGCGGCGAGGATGCGCCACGGTCAGTTGTGGCCTCGTGGCTATCACGCGCGGATCTCCTCGTATTCCCGAGGACGACGCAAAGCCTCCTGGTGCTGTCACCAGCAACAGGCACGATGTTTCTGCCGATATAACAGCGACCCAGGGTTTCTGCTGGGTCGCATTGGCGCTATGTCCGCGAGTGATGCTCTTTCCGTTAGTACCGGGGAGCCACCTCTGGCTCCGGCGCTGACGGGTGAGGTTAGGAACCCCAGGCGTACCGGATAACAGAAAATACAATTCACCGTTGTTGATTCCCCGATGCATTTATCACAAATATATCCGGGAATCAACGGCTCGAAATTATGTGTTGTAATCGCGTGTCGTTATTCTAACGACACGTCGCAATTTATATAAATATATTTATAAAGGTCATGACGCTGCCACTGTAACAATTGGTGAATCTAATGAAGGTACCTCAATTAACCACGATGAAATCCGAGATTTTCTGGATGCTAGGTACGTTGGACCTGTTGAAGCATGTTACCGAATATTAAGTAAAATATTACAAGATAAAAGTCATGCTATAATAAGATTGCCATTACATTTACCGTATCAACATACTGTTATGATAAATGTCAGAAATATTACAGAACCAAATTTAGGTTCTTTAAGTAGCATGTTATTAGATTATTTTAAATTAAATTTAGAAAATCCAGAAGCAAGACAGTACAGATATTCCAAGCAAATTTGTTTATAAAAAATGTAAGAGTGATGGTTTATTGGTTTCAACTTGGCAAGTCCGAAAACAAAGTTTTAATTGCCTTGGACGTATGTATTCAGTTAATCCAATTCAAGTAGAACTATTTCATTTGCGTTTATTATTACTGCATGTTAAAGGTGCTACAAGTTTTGATTTCTTGAAAACTGTTCATGGTATCATATACCCAACATTTACAGCGGCATGTTTAGCTTTGGGTCATTTTTTTTTTGTTTTGTTTAGCTTTGGGTCTTATAGAAGATGATGATGAATGGATTACAGCCATGGAAGAAGCAACCGTGTGGATGATGCCTGTGCAACTTCGCCGAATATTTGTTCGTATTTTGATCCATTGCCAACCTATTCACCCTGAAGAATTATGGAATAAATTCAAAGTCTGAAGATTTTTCACGAACAAATGAATTAACTATAAGTCACCAGAAAGCTTATGCACATATTAATAATTTATTAAATATGGAAGATAGAACTTTAAGTGATTTTCCTACGATGGAGCAAATAGTCGATCTGAATGTAGCATGTGATGAAATTGAGGAAGTAAGTTTGCCACAAATGACAGAACTTGGTCAACAGCAGTATGAGAACTTAAATAATGAACAAAAGGAAATCGTAGTTACAGTTCTTCGTGCAGTTAATATTGATGATCATGATAGAAATAATTGCATATATATTGATGGTCCGTGTGGATCTGGAAAAACATATATTTACACTACTCTGTGCAATTTACTATCATCAAAAAATATTAAAGTATGTACAATGGCATTGCTGCCACATTACTTCCTCGTGGAAAGACAGTACACAAAACGTTTGGCTTACCAGTTCCTATGTATCACGATTCATCCTCAAATATTAAAGCACAATCAAAAGAAGGGCTCTTTTTAAAAAATTATAATGTGTTTATCTGGGACGAAGCTCCAATGGCACCAAGATATGCTTTAGAAATTGCAAATCGAACTTTGCAACATATTATGAACAATGATTTGCCATTCGGAGGAAAAATTTGTATACTAGGAGAAGATTTTCGACAACTTCTTCCAATTAAAATTAGAGGAACTAGATATGAAACACTGAATCTTTCCATTAAATGCAACGAATTGTGGAAGTATTTTAAAAAGTTTACTCTTACCACAAATATGAGAGTAAGGTCAAATGAAATAAATAAATATTGTAAGCCCGAAATATTGTTGTTGATGAAAACAAACAAGTTACAAACCTACTGGATGTAACGAGTGAACATGTATATACAGCTATCGACAGTGTTCCGTCGAGACCCGAGGAGAAGAGTTCCGCCGTGAAAACAGCGTCGAGCGAACTCCGCGAGGTCGACGTAGAACCCGTGGCGCCATCTCCCGTGCTTGAGTTGAGTAAGCGACTTCGCGACTTGCTGCGCTCGCCGACAGCGCCGCCGGCCTCGTGTCGCGTGCGGTCGGACGATCGCCGAGTTCAGTTCTAGATAAGACGCCAAGTAGTTGACAGCTCACGCTGTCTTAGCTAAGCGACGAATCGACCGATTTCGACCTTGCGAATTTGCTCGTACGAAATGTCCACCGAAGTGTTGTGGTGCTGGTGCTTCCGCTAATCTCTCTCTCTCTCTCACTCTCTCTCTCTCTCTCTCTCTCTCTCTCTCTCTCTCTCTCTCTCTCTCTCTCTCTCTCTCTCTCTCTCTCTGTGGATATCTCGGTCTTTTGGTGTCTCTCTTTCTCTCTCTCTTTCTCTCTATCTCAGCTTGCACGCCGTGCTTGGCTCGCAACCGGTTCCGTGAACGTGGTTACGCGCGCGTCGAATCGTGCAAGTCGGTAGAACTGCGATACCGACTTGAGTCAGCGGAACTGTGCCGCTGACACGAAGTGAAAACTCTCTTTGAGAGTCGATCAAGTCCACGATACACACACACACACAGTTCACACTTCTTTGTTCCGCAGCGTGTAATATCTTCGAGGGGGGTTTTATGTCGGACGGCTTTCCCCTCTCATTCTGAGCGTACTAAAACACTCTCGTTTTCGCTCAAATCGACTTCTTTATTTTTCTCCCATACCTCTTTCCTATTCGAATTACAAAAACATGAACAAGCGGGAATCCACGCCTAAGGGGCTTCCCGCGCGACAATTCAGACAGTACAGAAAATTGTAATAACGGTGAATTAGATGAAGTACATTTGCCAGAATACTTGAATTCCCTGAATCCAACAAGTCTACCTCCTTATAAGTTGGGCTTAAGAAAACATTTTATTCTAATGCTTATTAGAAATATAAGTATTAATGAAGGTCTATGTAATGGTACACGATTGAGAATAATAGATTTTTCTAATCATTTATTGAAATGTATAATTTTAACTGGCGTGCTATGGCTGGCCCAGCCCGGGGATAAGAGGATAGCAACAGATAACTTGCCTGGCGTAGGCAAGTTATCGACCGAGTGGCGCTAGTAGCTACATGTAAATAGTCTACCTAAGCACTGGTAAATGGTGTGCCCGCAGATAACACAGGAGAGAGGGAGTATCCCGGGTATATAAGGAGCCCCGGAGCCAGCAGCAAGCATTAATGATCTGTCTCTCAACCGAGCAACGTGCGAATGGTAGTACTCGGTGCTTGCTCCGGTCTCCACCATACCCAGTAGTCCACGAGCCCCAGGCTCTCGAAGAGTATGTGTGCAGTCCACCCCATCTCCTGTAGGCTGAGATCCAGCATCGCTTGCAAATGATTATTGAAAGAATAAATGAATAACTTTTTACGATATATAAATAATTTTGACCCTTTATTAGATCATCCTCTCCCATCCCCCCATCAGTTGTGTCATCGGTGCAGGATGGTAGTACCCTGTTCTAAGGTGGCTCATCTGGTTCTAGATTCATCGTGAGATGGCAGTACCTCACACATCAGTCTAATAGCTGCGTGGTTTACCTAAGTGTGCGGGACGTGCGTATTGAATAGACCCTACTCACCTCCTTCAACACACGAGCAGCTCTCCTCTGGTGGATCTTCCACTTCAGAGCATAGTGAAGGCTTTTGTCCACTCAACAGATATTACCGGGTGGATCAGAGTTCGATATCATTCTTCGTGTCTGCTTGTCTCCTGATTTACTAACCTCGGGTCACGAATCCCTAGCGTTCGCGTTCTAACCCTTCGCGGACCGTTTCAGGCGACAAAGCTGGACGTATCGTTTTCATAAACCGATTGCATTGTACTGTGAAAATGACTATCATTTTACATTTAAAAGAAAACAATTTCCTATAAAAATAGCTTTTGCAATGACCATCAATAAATCACAAGGCCAAACATTTAATAAAATTACTATAGACCTGCGCAAATGTTTTTAATCACGTTCAGCTTTATGTAGCTATGTCTAGAGTCAGATCTCGGGATTCTGTTAAAATATACCTTGGAAAACAAAGACAAGGCGTACCAATAAAAAATTACGTATATCAAGAATTATATCTATGATTTACTTTAAGATAAATTTTTTTGTCATTAGAAAAATTTTAATAAATATACTTACAATTTGTTTTACTTTTACAATTGAAGGCTGTAATGAGTATTTTATTACATTATTTTTTATACAGAATTACAACCACAAGATTTAATACGTGATATATTTAAATATAATTATATCTATTGTCCCTATTGTTTTAAATTATCTACGCATTAAAAATAAGATCCTGTTTTCATGATTGATATATATTCATATCCAAAACTGAAATCATGTCGCGCGCAACGCGTGCGCTTAATTCCTAGTGAATGTAAAATGACGACTGCTCTATGTATTTACGCGTATTACAAGACGTAATCTGCAGATTTAGTCCGGTTAAAAAGGATGCTGCGAAGAATCATCTCTACAATTATGATCTGGTTTTTCAAAGATATTTGTTTGTGAATGTGAAATGACGCATGCCTGTGGATTTACGCGTATTACAAGACGTAATCTGCAAATTTGGTTCTAATGAAAGGTATGCTGCGAATAATCATTTGTGCAAATATGTTCATATTTTCAAAGATATCTGTTTGTGAATGTAAAATGACGACTGCGCTATGTATTTACGCATATTACGAGACGTAATCTGCAGATTTGGTCTGGATAAAAGGGGTGCATAGAATAATCATTCGTGCAAATACGATCTTGTTTTTCAAAGCTGCGAATAATTATTTGTGCAAATATGCTCTTATTTTAAAAGATATCTGTTAGTAAAAGCCATCAAATACTTTGACCAACAAATCCCAACACTGCTAAGCGCGCACCCTACAATAACTGACGACAACACTAGATGCGAATAAATAATAAGTAAAACATTGTCTCCTCGCTACACACTGTTCGACAACAACCGAGTACAAAGCACACCCATAGGCGCAGAAGCAGGCTAAACAGAAACACCAAGACACTTACAAACACAAAGACATATACCAGCAAACGATTCGAACACATGCCAAAACTGTTAACTCACCCCGATTCGCAACGTATCGATAAAAGACGCAATAAATTCGATACCTATATTCGATGGATGCAACATATCAGTGTCACAATTTGTAATCGCCTGCAGAGAAGCAAGCTTATTCGTACCGCAATTCATTGAACCAGAAATAGCTAAATTCATTACATGCGCATACAAGGTGAAGCCCAGAAAAGTGCGTATCAAAAAACATTTCAGACAGTCTCATAAATATTTTTATAGCAGCATATTTTCATGGCAGATTCGGAATCGCGAATTTATTTCACCAACTGCAAGGCGACATAGCTAGAATCAAGCAACGTAAAAACGAACGCAATATCACTTTCTCAGAGTCAAAGCAATTGCGTTAGAAACATGAGACACAGCGGAAAGAGAAAATAGCTCAGACACGGCATAGAATAAGAAATAGAGCTAGTCGCAATAAGATTTTTCTAAAGAACGTGAATAATGTTTCATATGCAACACGGGACTAAAGTCGATCATTCCTTCTGGTTATTATGACCCACGAGAATGATCAACAACTTTAGCCCTTCGTTGCATAATGTTATATGTGTTTTAATTGCATAATAATTATAATAAATTATAAACGTAATGTACGAACGAACGGAAGAACGGTCACTTTCAAATGCCTTTGAATGATATGGATTTCAACGTATTGAAACGGATTTCACGTTATATTTCATATAATTGTTATTGACTGTAATGTATTTAAACAGATTCATTACTATATTTTTATTTTCTGATATGGTTTGAAACGTATTAAACTAGCAAAACGCTCAAATCCATTATAATGCATTCCAATACATTTCAATTCTTTTTTCAACGAGGAATAATAGTTTAAATAATAATATTTATTAATGGAAAAAATTGTAGTCACTTTTGCATTCAAACGTATCTGCTGATTTGTTCCCTAAGTTCAATCCGTTCTAATCCTTTTTTTTAACGTGGGATATAACCCAACTTTTATTTTGTTTCTCGGCAATATGAAAATTAGACTTTTTTGAAATACATACCGTAAAATAAAAATTAATATAGGATATATTTTTACAGTTTAACTCATATATAGAGTTTTAATATAATATAGAAGATAGAAGATGTCCTATCTTGACCATCGTCTAATTTAAGTTTTGTGTGCAGCCTGAAATGGTTTAGCTGTGAATTTGTTACGAATTGAGGTTTGAGGTAGATTTGAGATAGATTTGAGGTTTGAGCATTTGAGGTTATGGATAAATTATTTCAAAACTTGTATAATTCTACAGAATCTTTTGGTAGAAAAGTAAGTACTTAGTATGATTAGAAGATTTTCATCAAATTATACCTATTGGGAAAACTGTACATAAATTATTAAAACATGCGTCAAAAAATTTGTATTATAAAATAAATTCAAAACTTTCAAATTAATATTTCAAAATATTTATACAACCATACATGGGTAAAAATGATTTTCATATTAAATTAATACATACGGTTAGAAAGTAAAATTCGTGCCAAGAAAGCGGCATTGGTTTTTACAAATATTAACCTGATATGTTATTTACTACTTTCTGTACTTTTAATAAACAGCTTGTTTTTGACTTCTAATCTTGATAGCAATGAATCCACCTATATGGCTTAGTAGAAAAATTATTGTTAGTCCAAGACAATCGATAATATAGTGGTTTTCATCATAGCCATATGTTTCTAGCACCTTCTTGCCCGAAGAAATGCAAGGTTCTTCGAAATCAGTAGAACATTCTGTAAAAAAAATATACCAATGATTATTATTGCATTTATGTGTGCAAGTAGTATACACCTTATAAAATTAAATTTAGTGTTTATTTTTTTTCATAATTTATCTAATTTCAAATTTACGCGTTTGATTACTGTTTTTTTCATTGAACTCCATGCCCCCCTTGGCCCTTTCTCAATCAACATTTAATTCTTTTGAACATGTTCTGTCTACAAAAAAGATTTTGTTAAAACTTCTATTCTTAAAAATGTTTTATAAAAACGCAAACCGTCAGAGTTGGAAAGTGACAGTTAATCCATATTAGAATTTTTCTTTTTATTCTACACTTGACCAAAATAGCTACATTTTGTGCCTTCAATGCAAGGCAAAAGTAGAGTATTTATTTCACAAATTCCATTGAAACAATGAGATTTAATTAATAAAAGCATTGAATCGATTATGAGTCTACATTTTATTTCCTTTTTGAACATTTCAAATGTAACGAGTTGAGCACCGCGGCTATATGCCGCTGCTATAACTCGTAGCGGTATGAATACCGCTGCGTCGCGACGAAACAGGGTAGACTCGCGCGCGTGAAGAAAAACACGTGCGAAATCGGAAATAAGAGCGCGAGAGATAGAGAGAGTAAGCACACGGGCTAATCCTTCAGGTGCGCGCTCAGATAGGTCTCGGCCTTCGGAAAGTAAACACAGGACTTCGCTTGTGATCTCGTGTGCTGTGCTGTGTCCAACAGATCGATATATCTTGTGTGTGACTGCGTCGCGGAGTCCGGGTTTTCTGATCTCCTGGCTTAGCGGTCCAGCAACGTCTAGTCCTGCAGTCTGTCGGAATCGCGCCGGCGACGAGATCGAAAAGGTTTGTATGACGCGCAGTGACTGTGATTGTGTGATTAAGTGTATATCACCCGCGCAAGGGTGATCCGGCGCGCGCGACCTTTACGGCGATATACGCACGCGAGCGCAATTATTCCAGCGTCGCGGCGAGTCGCAAAGTTGTTGGCGACTCATGTATTATTATTATTCTTTCATATTTGTAAACTTACGGTTTTGACGCGCTAGTGAAATATAACTTAGACTTATTATTTTACGTGCTTTTTCGGCATTTCTAAACCTCACTCGTTTACTTCCGATTCCTATTCTTCTGCGAAGACCGCCGCCTCCGCGGGCGTTATTTATTAGTACTTATCTAACGCAGTTCAGCAGCCGAGCACGCACCAGGCGGGGAGTAGATCCAGCAAAACAAAAGCAGCTGAGACAGCTGCATGCAACGGAGGTATTTCGCGGACGTAGAGGAGTCCTTCGCCGCATCGAGGGAACGCGATCCAGTCGATTAACGCGTTATTCGTTGATCAAATTTGCACTTCGTTACACAAATTATAAAATATTCAATTTATAAAATAATCTTATCTGATTAAATTGATTTTAATCGACATTTTTTAATCATTTTCAATCAACTTCAATATCATACATTTTACGCTTTAATCGATTTAAATACCTTTATTTCCTTTAAATTGTAATATTTTGGATTAAGAATTAGCTTGGATAAGCACAAAAGTGCGAGGATAACCCTAAGTTTTTCCAAAAATAAACAACCCAAATCGATATATAAATTGGCAACGTTTCGTCCTGAGTGAGGACCTCTTCAAGCCTTTATTTGAGAAAAACAGAAAAAATAAATATAAATGTATAAAAAGATATTTTTTATAATAAGAATAGAAACATCATAAACTTTGCTGTTATACAATAATTAAACAATTCATGGTCATACCATAATAATAAGCTATATATCACAAACGTGTCGATAGTCGTGTTCTTTTTCTCAGTCAGTAGAAGTCACTATAAAAACAAGTATGTATAAGAGACCAACGCAGTACGGAGATACCCGAGGAAACCCGAGCTCCCTTATTCACACACACATAGAAGGCCATACGCAATACATAGAAATATTCAAAAGGAGAGAGATTACACAGTAAGCGGATCTGATTTTTTAAAATATTTACTCAATTTTTTATTTTGTTTACCAATCATGTTAAAATCTTCTTGTTTATTGATATTATTATTATTAATATTAATAAAAATACTTTCTGAAATGAGTCTTTTAAAATTATTTGGTTCTTTATTTAAAATTTTAACATTTTCAAAATCAAAACTATGTGAAAAATTATTTATATGCGTGGGGATCGATAATATTTTTTCTAAAGAAGTCTTTTTATGCTCATCTATTCTCCTTTTTATATTTCTCTTAGTTTGGCCTACATAAGTAGCATTACAATCATTGCACGAAATCTCATGAAACTGTCCGCGAAGGGTTAATACGCGAACGCGAAGGATTCGAGACCCGGGGTTAGTAAATCAGGAGAGGAGCACATTCGAAGAGCGATAGCAGTCTTTGATTCACCCGGTAATATCTATTGAGTGGACAAAAGACCTCCCTATCCTCTGTAAGGGCAGAGCCACCAGAGGAGAGTTGCTCGTGTGTAGAGGGAGATGAGTAGGGTATTCTCGCTACGCATATCCCGCACACTTAGGTAAACCACGCAGCTATTAGACTGATGTGTGAGGTACTACCATCTCACTATGAGTCTAGAACCAGATGCGCCACCTAAATGCAGGGTACTACCATCCTACACCGGTGACACAACTGATGCGGGGATGGGAGTGGGTAATGCTAAACAAGGGTTGAAATAGTTTATATGTTTTAAATGTCATTCATTTATTTATTTAATCATTCAATATTCAATTATAAGCGATGCTGGATCTCAGTCTACAAGGAGAGGGAGTAGACTGCACACATACTCTTCGAGAGCCTGGGGCTCGTGGACTACTGGGTATGGTGGAGTCCGGAGCAAGCAGCGAGTACTACCATTCGCACGTTGCTCGGTTGAGAGCCAGATCATTAATGCTTGCTGCTGGCTCCGGGGCTCCTTATATACCCGGGATACTCCCTCTCTCATGTGTTATCTGCGCGCACGCCATTTACCAGCGCTTAGGTAGACTATTTACATGTAGCTACTAGCGCCACTGGGTCGGTAACTTGCCTACGCCAGGCAAGTTATCTGTTGCTGTTCTCTTATCCCCCGGGCTGGGCCTGTCGGCTAACTCATACACACCATTTATCCAGCTTATCCTTTCCTAACTTAATAACATCACTTCGACATACAAGGTACAATTGTAAAGCCATATTTTTTAAAGGAAGACACATGTAAAAAATAGTTTTTCGTGGAACGGAATAGACATAACATTTCTAACAGTAGGTACCTCATTTTTAATACTTGAAATGCCCCCCAAGGTGTGATATCTCACACGATAACGAATACAACTATCAATAAATTTATTCGGATAACTATTTTCACTGAGGATTTTTTTAACCATAGCTACATTTTTTTCATGGAATTGTTTGAGAGACAAGAAAAGCCCTATCTACTAGATTGTAAATAATGTTACGTTTTAATTGGATTGTATGATTTGAATTAAAATTTAAAACTCTATTAGTATTTGTAGGTTTTTGATACCAATTTGTAATAATGCTATTATTTTTTATTGTTAATGTGATATCTAAAAAAGGAATCATGTTATCATTTTGTAACTCATGCGTAAATTGCAAGTATCTATTATAACTATTAAATTTGTTTAAGATTCGATCTAACTCATTCTCTCTCACACATAAAATTGTATCGTCAACATATCTAAAATAAAACAAAGGTGTGCAGTCATGATTATTTTTAAGTTCCATGAGTATAGAAGTTTCTAAATCATCCAGAACTAAATCTGCAAACAACGGTGAGATAGGGGAGCCCATGGGTGTGCCAAAGATCTGTTTATAAATTATATTGTCAAACATGAAATATGTATTATCAAAGAAGAATTTCACTATATCAATTATGCTCTCAAACGGAATTTTTGAATGACTTGGAATTTTTGAAATTTTTTATCTAAACTGCATAAAACTAACTCTAAAGTTATATTTGTAAATAAAGAAATCACATCGAGGGAAACTAGGATATATCCTTGAGGAATGATTATATTAGTTAATTTTTTTATTAGATCCAAGCTGTTGTCAATGTGTGAAGCCGGATTTTTTAAAAAACTTCTAAGAGTTTTATCAATGACGTTAACTAAGAAATGTGTAGGACTACTAACTGTTGAAATAATAGGTTTGAGAGGAACATCTTTTTTGTGAATCTTTGGCAACCCATATGCTCGGGGCAGAATAATATTTGTTTGTGTTAATTTAAATTTCTCATATTTTAAATCTAAGCAGTCTCTATCGTTTATATGTTTTTATATGTGACTTCTACTGACTGAGAAAAAGTACACGACTATCGAGTATTCGTCTCGGTTTGTGATATATAGCTTATTATTATGGTATGACCATGAATTGTTTATAACAGCAAAGTTTATGATGTTTCTATGCTTATTATAAAAAATATCTTTTTATACATTTATATTTATTTTTTCTGTTTTTCTCAAATAAAGGCTTGAAGAGGTCCTCACCCAGGACGAAACGTTGCCAATTTATATATCGATTAGGGTTGTTTATTTTTGGAAAAACTTAGGGTTATCCTTCCACTTTTGTTCTTATCCAAGCTAATTCTACATAATGGAGAGAAATTCTAATATTTATTTGGGATTAAGATATGGTCTCAGAATCGATTCATTTTCCTTTTAGATTATAATACAGGTTTTTTTGGCAGGGATAGCTCACTGTCAACTGTGATTAAATTAAGGAATGTCCTCTTAGTATTATAATATGCAAATTTTTTTATTTTTTTTTTTATGTTTTTGGTATGTATGCAATTATTTATGTTACTAGTACCATATTTATTGTAATCTTTGTGTGATTATTTACAATTTGTGTGGTTGTGTGAATTTTATTATTACTTATAAATTGTAATTATTTTTTTTTCGTCAATAATGACCTGATAATTATGGATACCACACCAACAAAACTTTGTCAGTCAGCGTGAATTTTATGGACTCATTTGCAATGGTCAACTCTCCCAGATTTGATGCGTATTTTTATTTTATCTTCGTTAACATCAAGAGTAACAAGTACAAATTCTATACCGGCGTTGTTAGTTACCAAACCAAACCTAACCGTTACAAAACCACACCGGGGCCCCACCACACAAGAGGTGGTAATGTTGTTATAATCCGGTCTTGTTACACAAGATAAATAAGCCAATTGTTTATTAATTATCTTGTCTACTAAAGTCATGATTTGCTACGTAAAATATTTCATACGGAATTATTTTAAAGACTGTATTAATTCGCGAAAACGTGCAGCTACAGTAATGTCGTTATAATCTGGTCTTGTTATACAAAATTGATAAACTAATCGTCTAAAGGGTAAACATTTAAAATTGCCACTTATTAACTCATACTCTATATTTATAGAACCGACTTGTAATTTAGAGATAATTCAAATAATCAAAAATATGAAATTAAAGATTGGGGAGGGGGGGTTGATAATATTACTGTTAATGCATTGTTATTGTTAATGCACTGTCTCATATTTTCAATGTATGCCTTGAAAAATCTATATGGCCATTGACCCTAAAAACAGCAGAAGTGGTCCCAATCTATAAAGGCTCTAAATCTAAAATATAAAACTATAGACCGATATCGTTAATATCTAATCTAGCTAAAATTTTTGAGAAAATTATTTATGCAAGACTTTATTTATTCTTTGATAATTGTAAACTATTAGTACAGAATTAATTTGGTTTCATGAAAAATAAAGGCACTAAAAATGCGCTTAGCTATGTAACGAATCGACTGTACAGCAAATTAGATAAAAGTAAACCAATAGATATACTTTCCTTTATCTGGCAAAAGCTTTTGACATTGTTAATCATTCGATTCTGTTAGATAAATTTTATAATTATGGTGTCTGAAGTGAAGCCCATAAACTTATATCAAGCGACCTAAACAATAGAAGAATTGGAACGATTGAAAGCTGTTATGGAACTATAACTGCAGGTGTACCTCAAGGCACCATTTTGGGACCACTTCTGTTTATAATTTATGTTAATGACTTATTAACTGATCGGAACGAAAGTACTATCTCATACGCTGATGATACAGCTATTCATTTTTCTTTCAACATGCTCCCAAGAGTCATTAGTTGCAATAAGTACTTATTGGATATAAATACTTGACTGGAACTTAATAAATTATCCTTGAATGTAACAAAAACTGTATATATAACATTTGGTAATTTTAAAGATAGTGTTCTAGTTGATGGAAATTTATATACAGGTTAATAGATTAAGCAGGGTCGAATCATGTAGATGTCTGAGTATTATATTTGATTATAATTTAAGATGGAATAGACATATTGAGTATCTAATAAAGAAAACCAAATATTATATATATATATATATATATATATATATATATATATATATATATAT